>JAMKCH010075095.1:0-109183 GCA_023653785.1 Ophioderma brevispina
AATGTTGAAAATGCACACCATGATTTCGATTCCTCATGAAATTCTGTATTGGGAAAAACATTGGTGTCAAAATTGTATATGAAAAAAAACTAAACCACAAAATCCATTAAATTTCCCCATATAACTATGCAGAACCCACGACGATATTATTACTCCAAACATCACCGGTCCTCCACCATAATTTATCATGTGCCTAATGCAGATGTCAATGGGCATCTCCGAAGGCAACCTGCGGTCTCTGATAGTCCTCATTGACGTCCAAGCAAAATAGACTTCCATAAGTAAACCAATTTGATTTTTAAAGCTTTTTTTAAATGTTTTTGATAGAATACCATGTTTTTTACGCATTAGCATAAAAGGTCCGTTCATATTCCACTGCAATTGCAATATGAGATGGATGGAATCGACAAATGCAGATTTGAACTGTGTTGCTGCTGACTTCAGAGCTGGTTTTCGTCATTATCCTACCAATGCATTGCAGTGCAGCAGTGGCAGTGGTATGATGGACCTTAAGAGGATTAAGTGTGTTATAATAGCTATTTTTTTATATTTTAGAAGGGAGGGCCTATATGCATCATGATTCTAGCAGAATTCTTATGACGAAGCGAAACTCAATTCAAATGCACGCGAGATCAGTAAATGATACAACTCGAGAATTAAATAATATAATAGCTATTTTTATTTGTTATTTATTTTATTTCATATCTTTATGTTTGTTAAAATGTATTTTATAACATTTCTGGAACAGTTAATAAGTAACTTTTTAATAACAGGTCACACTTTATTGTTTTAACCACATGAATACTGCCTGCCGATTGGCTACAATGAAGCTAAAATATTTGGACGCTGCATTTAATTGCTAAATACTATTCATATTAATTTCAATAAACCAATCAAAGATGATTTTATTAAAGGCGGTTAATCAACCTTTTTGTGTGCGCTGCCTAGACAATGGGCCATTGCACTATAGTCATGATAGTAGATTTCAAAAAGCGAGACAACATTAAAAGTTTTCGTCTGGCAATCAATGTGAGAGGTAAGAGGAATTATTTAATGACCTCAGGTAAAAGGTTTATAGCATCATACATGCTAGTACAATGTAACTAGTTAAATGCTGAACCTCATATACATTATATCACATCTAAGATCCGATGGATGTTTCAATGAAGTATCGGATGAAAACACCAGCATAAATTTCAATTAAACGTTGTTATGTGAACATTAACTTTGACATTTGGCCACCTGCAACATACAATTTACCTTTCACAGCATTGAAGAAAATAATGAGGCTTAATATCATGAATGAACCCACATAACCAGGCCCGTTACCAAGGATTTTTTAGGGGTGGGGCGACGTGTTCCAAAAGGGGACCTTTTCCCAAATTTTGAATTCACCCCTCCCAAAAGGGGGGGTTGGCAAAAGTGGACCGTTGTTACCGAAATTTAACCTTTTTTCGACAAAAGATCATAACCCTCTGCGTTTTAGGGACTCTTTTGGAATGGAGGGAGCGTCCGCCCCTCGCTCTCCCCTGGGTCGGGCCGGCACATAACCGACACCTTTTTTTTTGACTATCAAAAATTGGCAATCTTGTATTAAGAGATAGCACAAAAGCGGAATTGACATCCCAGCCATGCATAAGTCATATCATTAACAAACCCTTATAGACTGAATGCATCAGTTTCCAGTAAGCCGATTCTGTATACATTTTTTAACGTTATGCTACCTTTGCCACAATGGACACATGTTTTGGTATTTAACCAATTTTGGCACAAAGGCTATCTTCCGCATGGCGGGATTGAACCCCATATTAATATCCGCCCTCATGGAAATTTTCACTTTCCATGGGTCTCACTACTGAATCCTTCCTATATAGTAGACAAGATTGAATGCCTAAGAGTGTGATAGTAAAAAATATATCATGAGGTCAACTTTTGACACTTTCTATTTCACGAGGCGAAGCCGAGTGATATGGAACAGTCAACATTTGACCGAATGATATATGTTTTACTATTGCAGAATATGGCAGTCAAACATAACCTTGGTTTTATATCATTATTCACCTGGTTTCTTTTCAGCCATGTGATGTATAAAACCAAAATTAACTGACTAATGAGTGTGAAATGGTAAAAATATGATTCCAAGGGAACGATGGATTGTTCCATTTCCCGAGCCGCACGAGGATGGAACAATCCATCTTTCAACCCGAGTGGATGCAATTTTACCATCACACGAATAACAGGCCAGTTAATATTTGTTTATATAACTCTCACTAAAAGATTCTGGTCATTTAATAATTATATAGCATATCTCGCCTAGGCCTGATCTCAGGCCTAGCTAGGTTATGAAAGATGTGACAAGTTCCTGATTTTTTCAAAGAAAGTAAAGCCTAAGTTTACCTTGTGTAGACCATAATTTACGAGGTGATATTTTCCAGGCATCAAGTATAGGTCAGTGTTCAAAGAATCAAGGTTCCAGAATCAGTTTTAATTCAAAATCCCGATTATACAAATGTCAACATGTCATGATGTAACGCCCTACAGCCAATTCATCTTTTCCTCCAACGTCAGTAAGTTCAAAGCAGCCTCAATAAGTCAGGCTGCTCCCCGTGCTACAGCATAGTCTGGCACTGACAGAATCTTGTACAGCGTTTTATATTTCACGCTTTTGTGTTTTTTTTAATCGTCTCGTCAATAAATCCCAATCCACTAGATCTGATTCATTTACCAGCGCAAATCGAGGAGTTTGCTTCAGTGGAGACGCCATTTTATCGCGGCACGGAAAACTTTTTCATCATCGTAGTCACTGTTTCGGATTGGCACAGTTTCCATACAGTGCTATGGCGTTGTACAGTCATAGCGAACGGGAGATGAAAGTACGAAATTACGTGCTAACATCCTCTTCATCAGACTCGTTTTGTAGCTCATACGTCCACGCATGGCATGTTTACACAAATCGTGTGATGGAAAAGAGGCATGTGGATAGTAAAACTACATCCGCGTTAATAGTGGGTCATTTTGTAGACGTTGAGATGATGGTACCTCATTGATAGTCCACAAGTGTCACAAATAACCATTAAATGCCTAGAATCTATGTATGAGTTATATAATAAAACTATCACATGCTCACATCACTGTAATCATGATATAATTGCTCAACATGCTTTCCGTGATAAATTACTCATTTTACTATTTTAACATGAGCAAGATGCCATTCTTGGGAGGGCGGCCATCCGTGTTCCGGTATTCTCCTTTGCCATGCCAATCAAACCCAGGACGGTAGTCACGCAATGGTCAGTCAACTAGATATCTTTCCAACACTCATGATTTGTTTGGCGGAAATATTCCTAATGATCGCCCGATGGATGGTGTAATATATCGAGTGGTTTAATTCACGAGTCGCGACGATGACAGCCACAACCAGCAAGCAAAAAGCACAACAACGAGAATGTCCGTCACGAACAACCTCTGTATGCGCTGGTGGTTTTTCTGTATGAGATCCTGTAATGCAGTCCGATATGGTAGCTACAAATTCCATTTTGTCATCAAAAGTACCTGGACGAAAGCAAGAAAACCACGGCTGAAAACCGGGGAGATTTGGAGACGGTGGCTTTCCTCTCCAGAACAACGTAGAGTGTGGGTCTTGCATAGATCCCAAGCTAACAGACCACACCCACATAATTTCATGACGTAGATAAAGATCCAAAATGAAGCATATCCTCTTAATGTTACACCTGATCATCACAAAACCGTTTAGATGAATGTGGTGAAACTGGGGAATTCCAATTGTCTAGTCATGGCCCCACCCCTGCCGACCGTAAGTCTGACGACAAATATTACCGTGTTGTACCCCGGACACGTTTCCTACATTGAACTTGGCATTACCCACATTAGTACAGTGGAGAACGTTAGACCTTGCATTTGCATGCACAAACAAGTCTGTACCAAATGTTTGGGTCTTCTTGAAATAGTGACCTGTTGGTTTCAAATCTGATGATGCAACCTCATCATCTTGAGTATTTTGCGATAGGGAAGGGGGTAATTTTGCAGGGGTCAAATATGTAACTGTTTGATACGGGAAGTAAAATGTGTATTAGACATGTTCTTCGGGTGTATGAATTAAAATAAGTAGTGTGCTAATAACTTTGATGACTTTTAACGCAGTAGGATTGAAATGGTCAAGGTTATCCGGAGTGAAAATTGTTAGATGCAGGAAAGCTTCTCAAAATGGACTCGCATGTCAGCATGCGGTTGGGTAGTTAATGTCAAATATCTATTATATTTTTTTTGAGTATTAATTAAGGGATAGGGACCACACCTAGGTCTATGGAGGACCAGCCAGTGGCGGATTTAAGAGTCAGCAGTGTCAGCAGCTGCTGACAGCCCCCCCTAAAATATTGCTCTCAGGGCACCCTCGGAAACACCTTAGCCACACTAAAGTGCGATTTTGCGTTGCTTTTTGACGATAAAGGGGCCCCAACTTTCAGGGCCTTTTCCTTAAATCCGCCACTGCTCTGCTAATACTTTAAGCGTATAACATAAAGTGAATATAGATTTCCGCTGTAACATCCCCACACAAAACAATTTGAAACCAATTTGAAACAAATTGGTCATTAGAAATTTTTACCCCATGATGACCACTGAACATTTTTTTTTGGCCTATCGTGCAAACACAAAAAGATTTTAGGTTATAGCAAACTATGCCTTTTCAGTTTCAACCCCATATGAAATCTTACAAATTTACCTTGGAATTTACCCCTTCCCTATCTCGAAATTGCTCAATGATGACAAAGTGTCATCAACAAGATTGAATCGACAGCTCAATGTGCCTAGAGAACTTAGCAAGGTCATAGGGGCCGATAACAGGACCACCTGCAGCCATTCAAGATTTGCACTCCTTTCAAAAAACTCACATGATTTGCATTTTATTCATAGGAATGGTTTGATCAAATAGCGTAAGCTATTATCCATGCGAAATCGCAAGAAATGTTGGCAATTTCAGATGATTCAGCTTTTTAAAAAGTTGAATTAATTACCAGCTCTCTTAAATTCTCTTGAGGTATTTGTTTTGTGTGATGCTTAATTAAACAGAGGTTGCTTTTCTGTCCTGTCAGGTGTTCTTGAGGGCCTACTACCTGTATCCTGCGAACACAGTACTAACTGTCCCAGCGCGGTGTAGAAGTAATTATGTCTGGCGTACTAAGAGTCCGGGAACAATGGTGAACAATTTTTTTTTTGTTAGGGAACAACAGGAGGGATTCAACAGAGACCTTTGATCATAAATACCTCATTCAATCATTACTGTAGCATTTTTTTTTAAACCCTCTATGTCCGAACACGTAAAGGTAAAAGTATATTGCGGGAGACATCTTCCGGCGTCTCCGGTTGTTATTTGTTGTTTTCGTTATATAAGAAAGTTAATGTACCTCGGTATGCGTTCAGATTACTGCCCAATACTGCCCCAGTGTGAGAAATAAAGGATGTAAGTTTGACTAAAATTTCAATGTTTGATGGGGGTCTTGGATTGTCGTTGGGCACCATGCTGTTCCAGGGGGTATGAACGTGCACCTAACGGGGAACCAATATTCAGTTCAATATACCCGGCCCCTATTGGCCAGCTTTGGTGAAATTATAGTAGTTTTCAGTGAAAATTATAACTCTAACGGTAACAGTCAGGAATATGACATTCTTACTGCGCTATTTTAAATATATTTTCCAATAGTATTCTCCCAGTTGATAGACTCTTCTTTGAAATTCCACTTATATGTATTAACACATCTTGATGTATGCAAAATATTTTTGATAATATTTTAACAATTAATTTTCACTGTACTGCATTATTTACATAATTATTCATATGTTTGGCGTCTATTCATGATGAACAAAAAAATTGCTTGAAGATTGAAGAATTTGCAGTGAGATTATACCACTTGCGGGACAGGTTCTCAATACATGAAAAAAAGATTTAAAAAGAGCCAATATGTCAAAGAAAATGACACTTGTTCATTGAACCGTCACAATCACAAGATTCTGACGTTTGATTCAATTCAAATTGCCAAATTTCGATATCAAAAGGGGTTATTTATGAAAATGCAGAATGAGAATTTTCTTCATGTTAAAACATCTTTCGTTTTTGTAAAAATTTGGAATTTGAAAGGAAAAAATAATTTCTGTATCTACTCAATAAATTAAGTGTATTCGGATGCATTCAATTTATTGAATAATGTCAATGGTGAGTCTTTTAAGTTAACATTACTCAGCTCTTTAATTGAGATGGCTGAAAATGTGAATGATAATTTGTCTATATACCTGTACTTACAAAATCACTACTTTATTTGCGCTTATTTTCATAAAAATATTAAAAAAAAAAAAAAAAAAAAAATCAACTAAGTTGCTGGAACCAAATAATATCGTAGGTATGTGAGAAATTATAGGAAAGAAAAAGAACAACAAACAGATTTTGATGTTATTGATCTTAACCCTAGTCTACCTAAGGGGGGGGGTTGGTTACCACCCCCCTTCAGGTTTTTTTTTTCCCCGGCTTGCTAAACCCCCCTTTTGGTGCCAATTAGTTAATTATTGTCAATTGACATATCCCCGCTCCTTTTCATCCAAAACAACCATTCCATCGGGGTCTAGGAAGATAAAGGTGATCCTAAAGTAATGGATGGGTGGGGGGGGCAACCACCCCCCCGTTCAACCACCCCCTTCCGGGAAAGAAGACCAACATGCCTGCACTACCACATGAACATTACAGACACGTGATTTTGGACCATTAGTTAGCTAGTCCTTTCCTCTTTCCATTGATACCAAATGAGTAACCACATGCCTAGCATTACGTCACAATGACGTCATAATTAAGTTCGCATGTCAGCAAAAATCCAATTTCCATAGACACATAGTGGTAGATCGGGGAAAATCATTCTTCGCCAAAAAAAGGTTAGGATTATCACATTTCATGATGGGAAATGACTTAGTTTTATATATAATGAGAGCATTTCAGTGCTATAATAAGGTGTTTGGTCGCTAAAATTGCGAAATTTCAATTTTTCACCATATTAGTTTTTTTCCACTTTCCTTTCCTTCTCCCATAATACGTCTATTGGACGTCATAATGGGATTGTGGTACGTTATTTTGGTACACTGAAAGAAGAAAACTCTAAGCATAATCCGTTGGTACCAAATTTACGGAATCGGATGGTCAGTAACGGAAATCACAGGGGGGAGTTTTGTTTAAATTAATGGCTCGGATAGACGGTTAATTTTGCTGTAAATTAAAATCAAAAAAAAATTTTTAAATAACTTTTAAACATGTAAGCCTATCTAACTAGTAATCAAACCTGGGACCCTCTGATAGTGAAACCCAAATACCTAATAACCACGATGCTACCATAAAGGAATTAGAAGAACATGTAAATTTAATTTATATACATTATTTCCGTCAATTATATATTTTAAATTCAAATGGACAAATTCATACCAAAACGTGAAAAGGGTTTTCATCAACAAGAGGTTTTTGAACTATCTAATAACAAATTGAAGTGAAAACGGTTACTAACTTGGACTTTGTTTATGTCCTTTCTTGGGTGACAATTTCTTGTTGTTATAAAAAACTTTGAATACCAACTTAGCTGAGTTGAATCTTTTTATTTTTTACTTAATACAACTTCAACACCCGTACGGGCTTCAACAATCAATATTTGCATCAACGGTTGTAAAAAGTATAAGTATTAGTTACAGTTAAAAAACATAAATCTATAGGAAAATACTGGCAGCAATTCTGCCAACAAAATACCCTAAACTCCGCTTTATAGGTTCCATCTCAATTCCCTTATATTTTGCAGTTTAGGGTTTTTCTTATGTTTTAACCAAAATTAACTGAAATTTTACAGTATATGCACCGTCAATTTTTTGGTTGACATTTGTGATAGGCCCTAACGTAAGTTAGGATGTTCGTCAGTGCTTGTTTATTTATCTACACATTCACATCTCTGTAATTACTCGCCAAATATATATTTGTTTGCACGGGTTATTCTTGATCAATTTTTACCGTATAACTGTAATTTTCACAGTAAGTAGGCGGCCAGATGTGCTGTCAGTAAAATACTGGAAAAATTTATATTTTTTGAGTGTGGCAAATCGTCTCAGATACAGCTACACACATTGTACTAAATACGAACTTCGACCATACACTCGAAAGGCCCCCCCCCCCCCAGGGTGAGCCCATTCAAAACCAGTCGTCCGTGCTGGGCGCTGACATTTTGATATTGCACGGAATAATTATTATTTGGGTGCTTGTATACCACATAATGTCAATTCGAATACAAACAATCCGCCAAAATATGACAAACAAATTGTTTTATTTTGTTGTTGCTATTTTTTTTTTTCACTTTTGTCCTAACTACCCAATGCCACACAACGATGAAATGACACGTCAGTCGCTTGATTTAATGTAAACCGCCTCAGTGATAATCTTTTCACCTAAGCGCGCCTTGCTTATGGAGAAAAAAGAGTATCTAGCGCAATGATCCAGGTGCACTATATTACACCTGGCCACCCTAACACATCAATCAATTTGTATCACTACCGAGTAGTGTAAGGCACAGCGGCACCCCTATGTAAGACGGAGGCAAGCCATTGCTTTATATGGGTGGTACTCTATGTTTTCTTCTGTGGTCGGCAAAACATTCGAGACGATGAATTCTAAAGATTACGTAACGCTTTACCTCTCTACCTATATAGAACCTCTTTTGGGCCCCCCAGTGTTGATCGACGAGGAGATGAATCTCGCAATATCCCATTGATCGAAAGTCACTTAATAAGCTACCCTGCGGTGGTTTTCAGGTACAGCATACAGACGAATGCGATTGTCTGTTTGGCAGACTTTCATTTGGCGTTGGGTATGATTTCCAAAAGTGAAAACTATTATATCTACAAATTGGAATGTTCTTTTTTGCTCATATTTTGGTATATTAAAAGACTCGGATATAGTAATCAAACTATGCAAAAACTCAATATTCTCCAAATGGTCGATTGGCCTGTTTGAAGACTCGGGACTAGATATGGGTGCATTTAACGATATACGAACACGCTTTAGTTATATCATGCGGTGCAGCCGCATGATTACTGTCCTTCTCTTCGATTTCTCTTCTTTTCTTTCTTTCTTATATCCATGCGGTGCAGCCGCATGATAAAACTGTCTTCACTGTCTTCAACTGTCCTTTTCTCACTGTCTTCCTCTGTCTCCTCTCGATTTCTATTCATTTCTTTCTTCTTTCGTGTTTGTTATAGCCTTGCTTCAAGATGCTACTAGTGCCAGATACTTATCAGATAGCATTGAGAATTGGCCACAAGAACCCCCCACCACAAGGTTTTCATAATAGGTGTTCACAGTTTTACCATAGGGTCACGGGGGTCAATAGCGGTCATTGTCGCGCAACACCCTTTTCCTACTTCTCCCACAGTTCTCATGTTCTATCGATGCCATTCGGTGTCCACAGTGATTGCCATATGCCGGCCATATGGCTTGGTTCACAGAATTTGGAATCTCAAATTTCATTTAGGGGCCAAAAAGGGCAGTCTCCTCTAATCCCCTAATATTTCAAAGGCGACAGTGTTACTCAGTTAAACCGTATCTTGACCAGACCTTCTCAGAATAACCCCTGACCCAAGTGCCACACCGGGTGTTGACAGATTGGGGTTAAGGTCACACTTAGAGGTCATAGTCGCTCGTACCCGCCTTTTTTGCTGTGTTCTGCCACAATCAATTGCTATAATCACTGGACTTTGGGTCAGAAGAACCCGCTGACCCAAGGCCCATATAGGTGTTTTACAGATGGGGGTCAAAGGTCACGTAGGGGTCATTACAATGTCAAGTCGCTCTTACACCCCCTCCTTTTTGGCTGTTTTTTTGCCACAAATCAATGCTATAATCAACTAGACTTGGTCCGAAGAACCACTGACTAAGGCCCATAGTGTGGTTTCACAGATTTGGGTCAAAGGTCCAACCTGGCGATTAAAGGGGCTTCTTTGAAAATATGAAAGACCTCACACCACTATCAATTGCTATAAATCACCGAACTTGGTCAGAATATTTGCTGACTCCAACCCTATAACGTGTCATAGATTGGGGTCAAAGGTCACATGGACAGTGCAAGTAGTCACCCCATGATATACTCGTGCTTTATAAAGCACAATATCGGAATGCCTAGTTTCTTCTTGTTTTTGTACCAACCTCGCTTAAAATGCACTAGTGCCATAGATGCTTGTTCAATAGGGCATCGATAATTGCCACAAGAACCCCCCGACCCAAGGTTCATATAGTGTGTTCACAGTTTTCCATAGGGGTCACGTAAGGTCAAATAGCGGTCATTGTCCGCGCGCTAACACCCTTTTTCCTACTTCTTTCCACATTTCGCATGTGCTATCGATGCCATCGTCACAGTGATTGCCATATCCTGGCCATATGACTTGTTTCACAATTTGAATCCAAAGTCTTTAGGGGCCAAAAAGGGCAGTCTCTCTAATATTTCCCTCTTCATATTTCAAAATGCTACTATGTTACACAGTTAACGTGATCTTGACCAGATTTCTTCAGAATAACCCCGACCCAAGTGCCACACAGGGTGTTGACAGATTGGGTCAAGGGTCACACAGAGGTCATTAGAGGTCAGGTCCGCTCTTACCCTCCTTTTTGCTGTTTCTTTCTTCTTTTCTTCCTGTCTGCCACAAATCAATTGCTATAATAACTAGACTTGGTCAGAAGAAACCGCTGACCCAAGGCCCATATGAGGTGTTTTCACGATTGGGGTCAAAGGTCACGAGGGTCATTACAGGTCAGTCTCTCTTACCCTCTTTTGGCTGTTTCTGCCACAATCAATTGCTACCATCACTAGACTTGGTCAGAAGAACCACTGACCTAAGGCCCCATATGGGGTGTTCACGAATTGGTCAACGGTCACCTGGGCCGATTAAAGGGGGCCTTCTTTGAAAATATTGAAAGCCCTCACACCAGATAGCAATTGCTATAATCACCGGACTTGGTCAGAAGATTTGCTGACCCACCCTTATAATGTTACATGATTGGGGTCAAAGTCCACATGGACTGTGGCAATTCGTCACCGCATTATATCCTCGTTCTTCTAAGCACAAGCGATGCCTAGTTTTCTTCTTCTTGTTTGTACCTTGTTCAAAATGCTACTGTGCCAGATGCTTGGTTCAGATAGCAGTGAGAATTGTCACAGGAACCCCCGACCCAAGGTTCCTATACGGTGTTCACATTTTTACCATAGGGGTCACGTAGGGTCATACGGGGTCCATTGTCGCGCTAACACCCTTTCCCTACTTCTCCACATTTCGCATGTGCTAATCCGATTCATTCGTCCACAGTGATTGCCAGGATGCCCTGGCCTTATGGCTGTGCACAGATTTTCAATCCAAATCATTTAGGGGTCAAAAAGGGCAATCGCTCTACCCCTCTTAATATTTCAAAATGCTACTAAGTGGTTCCAGGTAACGTGATCTGACCAGCCTTCCTTCTTCAGAATAAACCTGACCCAATGCCACACAGGTTTTGACAGATTGGGGTCAAAGTCCACCCAGGGTCATATTATAGGTCAGAGTCGCTCTCTTACCCTCCTTTTTGCTGTTTCTGCCCACAATCAATTCTATAATCACTAGACTTGGTCCGAGAACCGCTGCCCCAAGGCCCCATATGAGGTGTTTTACAGATTGGGTCAATGTGCCTGTAGGGGTCTTACATCAGTCCTCTTACCCATCCTTTTTTGGTTGCTGTTTCTTCTGCCACAAATCATTGCTATAATCACTAGGATTGGGTCAGAAGAAACCACTGACCTAGCCCCATGGGGTGTTCACAGATTTGGGTCAAAGGTCAACTGGGCCGATTAAATGGGCATTCTTTTAAAATATGAAGAACCTCACACAGATATCAATTGCTAAATCACCCGGATTTTGTCAGACGAATTGCTGACCCAACCCTTATAAGTGTAACAATAGATTGGGTCAAAGGTCCCGGGACAGTGCCAAGTAGTCACCGCATTATATACTCATGCTTTCTAAAGCCCAATCGATGCCTAGTCTCTTTTTGTACCCTGTCCTGCTAAAAGACACACAAAATTCCACACATGATTCATTGTTTTGTGTATTTTATTTTCACACTCGTCTTTGGAATTGGCCATGGGATCAAAGGAAAATTGTTTCATTTTTGATTACATACTTCTCAAAAGTAAACCATTTTTTCCACTATAAATAATAATAATTTTACTATTACCATTTATTGGTTATGCAATTGGTAAAGGTTGCACATTTTAATGACAGTGAATAAAATGCCATATCCATTTTCTTTCTGAATATCGTGATCAAGGGCCATACCACTATGCTGCATTGACTCACGCAAATAATGGCATTATTGCCAAGTAAATCCACCTGGTATTCGGGACAAAGGACTTCAGATTCCCCCTTTGTTTAGTTGGACCTGCAGAGCCTTTTATTACTGTTCATGCAGTTGAATAGATGCCAGTGTTATAGAATGTTTATCCCCGCCCAGTTTTTTGGGTGATGTTTCACATAGAAGTCCTCAAGGTACGCGCAAATGAACCAGTGCCCTTTGATTCCGTCTGCACTCTCTGGATGTTGTTGCAGTAGCGCAGGACGAATCAATGGCAACTCTTTTTGTATACTTGGGACTTCTATATGAACATCTACCCAGTTGCATTGAGCTGGCCGCGTTGTTTCGCGAAAAAATAACTTTGAGGTTCTTCCTGGATTCAATAATTTTGACTGCATATTCATCATTTATTGGGAAAAAGAAACTATGTGAACAAAACTCCCGGTGGTGATAGTTGCATTTTGGTAAGCAGGACCTAAATTTTTGTGTCAGAACCAAGATCCATACTTATTGGCGATACCCACCTCATTTCTATTCATTACCACTAGGTTTTAGAAAAATACAAAAGAAGGGGGTCTAGCGACCTTGCTACATCGGTACATTCAAGAAATGGGGTTACAACTCGACAATTTTATTGTAAGTTAAGTTTTGTTTCTGCACAAAGATGTCGGTCACAGTCTGCCACACAACTTTCTTTCATGATTTTTTGTTCATCTCTGTTTCCTTTTCGAAAATAATGAATATATGGTCAAAGTTTTTGAAAACGCCACAGTAAAGCCTATTTATTTTATTCATGAAAGAGGACGAGTATCTTGTGCTTTGGCGTCATTAAAAAAAATAGCTCAATCTTATCTGTGATGAGCACCTGACATCCTTGATCTGAAGTACAGAGCCAATTTGTTTTATGTCCATACAGTTTGAAAAGAGTAATTTGGTAATTGCTTTATTCCTCTGCAAAGACCGAGCGGATTTACTGGATATCAACAGGGCTATTATTTGCCTCGAGTAACGCTGTATGATGTTATCTACTGGTCACTGATATGTAGGGAAAAGAAATTGTGATGGACATTTTATTCAATTTTCAATCAATGTGCAACTTTTGCACTTGACGAACCCAAGTATTGAAAGGGCATAATAGACAATAATTAATGGCGCAGGAATCTTTCCTTCGCCGATATGTGTAATCTAAGTCCTTATTCAAGCCTCTTTCTCTCTTTGATTGATTCCCATGGAGTAAAGTATCATTTGTGCAAGTCTTGCTTAAATATACTTTCTATAAAATTCAAAGAAGGTCTAGTGTTGGGGACCAAACTTTCGAAAAAAGACTTAAAATTCATATCCTAAGGCCTAATGAGTTAAAATGTTAAAACCCCTTACATTTAAATTTCAGGTATTTTAAAAGTTTTGCCCCTATTTCTTTGGAATTAATGATTCTCATTCGTAATGGCTTGTTTTTCTTCTGCCATTATTGAACCTAAAACCAGGTAAAATATTACTTGACTTTATTTTGATTGACCTAAATAGAGACAGATCCTACTTCCGTCTCTGCACACATGCCTATATACGCGTAACAATCAGTCATTGGGCTAGTCCAGAAAAAAATGCCCCCCCCCCCTATAGAGGGCAAAATTTTTTTGTTCACAAAATATCTGGAATTCGTGGCTATCCTTCCATGAATTATCTGGAATTCCAGACACTACCTTACGTAAATTACCAGGAATTCCAGACACTACCTTCCGTAAATTCCAGGAATTCCTAGACTACCAGTGTAAAAAAACATGGAATTCCCAGAGGATTATGGTTAGGGGTATAGAGGGTGTTGAAAATATTGATTTTTTCCGGAATTTTCCTCTGAAAATCATTAAAAAAATGGAATTCCGTCACCCTCTATACCTAAAATGGCTGGAATTCCCACCCCCTATTAGACATTAAATTCTGGAATTCCAGCTTTCAAAAGTGACAAAAAGTCTGGAATTCCGGCGCCCTCTATAGGGGGGGGGTTCTGGAATAGCCCATTTATAGTCAATGTGTAGATTAGCACGCGGAAATGAAATGAAAATCATATTTATAAAGGTTATGTGTAGGAGACGACGACAAAGAGAAACTAAGGTATATACTGGCGGTTCTTCAAATTCAGAGTTGATTACGCGGGAAATCTACCATGTGAAATCAGGAGAAAATCGCAAAGAAACGCTACTATTTTCCAATATTTTCATGTGAGGTTTTACAAGTATTCAAAATATCACACCCTAAACATGTAATTTTCGACGTGAAAAGCATACTCTAACTTGGTATTTTTGGTGATTTTGATACCCTAAACAATGTACGCGCGTACATCGCCTGATCTCAAAAAACAACCTTAATTACGCGTTTTATAAACGAGCACGATATCCACCTTGGAAAACAAGTGCTCTAATTTCATCTCTCTCTATATATTCTTTTCGCTAATAAATTGTATACCTTCATTTTACCACCTACAATTGAGGGCACACATCATGCAGGGATATCACATGTCCAGAAACTGATCTAGAAAAGTCTGACATTGTGAACTTTGTATTTGGGTCAATCCAACAGTAGCTAACAGTGGTATTTGCTCCTTACATGGACATCAAATTTACATGTAGAGCCTCGAACTAGGCAGCAGTCTACTGGTAGCAGTCAATCAGAAACATGAATGGGAATATAAACCTGTGATATAATATTGTATCATGTCCTTCATGTTCCTTTCAGTTCTGAGGTTCTACTAGTTTATGGCAGAACCAAGCAAATAGTTGAATACTTTTTCTCCAAGCATTCTCAGACACAAGCGTTTCCTTGGGCCTTCCCAGCGCGGCGGATCTAGGGAGGGGCGCGAGGGCCCGGGGGGGGGGGGGGGGGGGGGGGGGGCGAGGGCCTCCCGGTAATTCTAGCAAAATCTTGCAAATTCCGCCCATTTTGAGACAGTTTCAGCCTTTCAGCCCCCCGGTAACTTTGAAGTTTTTCAATCCTGGATCCGCCTCTGCTTGCAGTGACATCGAAAAAAACATATAGAGAATTACAAAGACATAGACCATTCCCAGAATGATAATTGAGTTTCTTTATATTGTATTATTTTACCATAGACAACGTAGCTAACTAGGGAGAGCGTGGCCTAGCGGTTAGGGTGCTTTCCTCTGGCGCAAATTTACCATCAAAATTCCCGGGTTCGAATCCCGGTGGGGTCGTGGCACTTGCTGGGATTTATTCGGGTACTATTCAATTCTGGATTTGATCTGTATACCAGCTATTGATTAAATACAGAATACCGCTCTCCTCCATGGTTCACTTGGAATTGGGCAAATGGATCATGAAAGCATCCCGTCCTTCGGAGGGGACGTTAAGCCGTCGGTCCCGTGTACAGAGAGTCACAACTGTACATGTACATCGCAGTCAGTGTCGAATAAGAGTAGGGTGTAAACCCCTGACTGTTCCCAATCCGCCCCAGCCTCAATAGCGGGCCATGTTAGGAGCGTCCGTATCTAGCTGAATAAATCCTGACACCTCCACAAAGCCATTACCAATGACTTGTGGATTCCATTGTTATTTTTTAAGACTTCCATGCTACAGCATTTATATAATATTAGTGTAGTTTTAGATGTTTAACATCCATCCCCAGCTAAATACCCTGTAATGACAACCGTCTGTCAATCGATTGCAAGGTGAAATCCCATGTCAGGTGACTCTGACGTCATCAATTGTTACCAAAAGCCTACTCGCTACTCCTGGTAGATAGCAAAATCTCTCAGACAGAATCCAGGTGTCCGTTTTCAATAAACTGGTCCTCACAGGCATTTACCACTGATCTTTGAGAACCGGACCCTTGGTCTAACAAAATCTTTGATGAAATCAAATTCACTCTGCATGTGTGAAGTCATCACTCACACAAAATTGACAGACGGTTGCCCTATCGCATGATATGGCGCCCAAGTACTACCTAATTGATCACCGTGGAACTTGAGTGAAATTTTCAGCCAATCAGCAACACGGTAAGAATGGTGGTAGGGCTGAACAGGATAGAGCTGTAGAGCTTAAGTATTTGGAAGCTGCATTTCAACTGGTTATTGAAAAGAAAATATGATTTTATAAATTTAGTTACAATGATATCAAATCTTCTGTTTTGATATAACGTAATCTTCTATCGTGATCATTGAAAGACATTGCCATTTTTTTTCAAAATGGTGGCATTTGGGATTTTTTGAGTCTCACGCTACTACGCTGGCATCATTTTTGTTTGCCATCAAATGGTAATTACACTTAGCATCCCTGCTATGGTGTTTTGTCATTCTAGAGGTAGCGGCGCTGTGATTGGTCAAAAGTAAATATATTACAGAACCGACATATGACGATAATGCATGACGAAAAAGTACATTGCGCATGCTGAAAGACGTGGCTGGTCTTTAGTTACCATTGTGATTTTTCTGGCGATTTTCGATTTAGAACACTCAAGGCATACATACATACATACATACATACATACATACAATATTTATATTGCGCCTTATCATGGAATTTCAAAGCGCATTACAAATGGCCTTACACTACAACTTATGATACAAACAAAAATAAGCAAATGATAACTGCATAATATGGCAATACAATGTTATTCAGAAGGAAAGAAATGGGATTTGAGGAGTTTTTTGAAACTGGTGAGAGTAGACGCCTCACGAATATGCTGTGGGAGCATATTCCACATACGGGGGCCAGCAACATGAAAAGACTGATCCCCGAGGCAGCGTTTTTGTATTTGGAATGTGGAGTCTAGTACTATCAAGAGAGGATCGAAGTAAACGGTGACTGGTATTAAAAGATGAGTACAATTTAATATCATCCATTAAATAGGTTGGAGCTAATCCATGAACACTCTAGGCAACGGTTCTGATTTCTACATATATTTCTTCATTTTATTTTCATTTCAGCTTACCAAGTGGAGATAATTTATTCATCGGTATATCTAGGCCACGTCCTTACAAAATACAATAATGATAACATCATATTACAACCAATCACTAGGAATCAATACGGTCGTCTTCTTCTTCTTATCGTGTCCAAATACCGTGGTTCTCAAATATGATCCAGCCAGAGATGGGTACAACGTCTGGCTGTTTCACTGAATTCAGCACGGTCTTTGTTTCTGGATTGTTGCTCCAGCAGTGGGCAGACCAAGAGATGTTCCATTGTCTGTGGTGCTGTTCCACAACCACATGTAGTGTCCTGATCTGCTTCCAGATAGCACCACTTCTGCAAGGAAACCTTAGATCGGCCAAGTTTGGTACATATTCGTGTAGAAAAGGGGTACGTTCATTACTGTATAATGGGCAAATCAGGAGAAAATGAAATGCATCTTCAATGTCACCAGTGTTACAAAGTTTACAAATACGATTGATCTGGGAATATTATACCACCTCCCGCGCTCGTTTTCGAGGTCCAATATACCAATTCTTAACTTGGTAAAAAGTATTCTTTGTGAACGGGTTTTATGATGTCAAGATAATCTTCAGCGCGAAGATCTACATAGTTTAAATTGGCAATAAGGGTTGAGCGAACTGTATGAAGTGACCAAATTATGCCACTGTTGACGATCAATGTCTCTATATCGCTGGTCAAAAACCTCAATCAATTTTTTAACGTTATGCACATTTTGTGATAACCAAATTTCACTGAAGCCATAGGAGAAAAGAATATGTTTTTTATTTGGAGAGCCCAACAGTCTCTCTTTCAATATATTGGAAGATATAACATTGGCGGAGATATCGATTATTTTCAAGGGATAAAATATAAAGCCAATATTTAATACACGGTGAGTAAAAAAAATGACCCTGATTGTGTCCGCCATTTTGAATTGTTTAAATAACATCTAACATAATGTGGTATCATAGGAAAGCCCATTTGATTTAATTCTTTAATTTGCTGCAAAGACAATTTCTATCGGTTAAGTATAGGCCGAGCTATAGTCTTTTGAATCAAGTAGTCAGATTTTCCCCCATCCGCGGATTGGCCCATTTAATGACGTCGCTGTTCAACTTAGCAAATGACTTCCCAAAATGATGATAAGGGTATATCTATGTTTATGTCAAATAAAGTGGTATCTTAAAGGTGTAAAAGTCAGTGATAATGGTAAGTTTTACTTGAAACACTTCTTTCACTATTTGGAATATTTTCGTCTATTAATATAGAAGATACTTTAAACCTCATAAGGTTGTCACCGATGTCTGTTCCTTCATATGGTATTGATTAATTCAACTATTCCAGAAACTTTATTTTACTTTATTTTCGTTACTTTATTTTTCAAATGACTGTTATGAGTAATTAGGACGTAGAAACGTTAACGGTCCCAGGAAATGAGATGATAAACCTATTCCAAATATTTACGGGACATTCCATTCCAGTAAACAGGGCCAGAAAAAAGAATACACTACCAGTGACATCATTAGTGAAACTGTTGATTTTCAGTCAGTGTCATGAATAGATTCACACCAGTCACCTGGAATTTTCTATTACTCTCTGAAAAATCAATAGTTTCACTAATGATGTTATCACCAACCCAATATTGAATGCTTTTGGTCCCTCCTTGTAGACTTGACAACAAATCACATCAATTCTATTTGCATTTCCTAGGACCTTTAAGAGGGCATCGATGTTAAATTGTGAATGAATTTTGTGGGGGTTAAATAGCGTCACATTTATTCTGCAGTCAATAAATAGCCCGATTTTCTTCTGGACACGGATTTGCTTCGCTGAACACCGTTCATTTTAATGTGAATCCGTGGACAGAGCGCAAAACCGACTACTTGATTCAAACGACTGTGGCCCGGTCTATACCTAACCGATGTGAATGATCTTTGCAGCAAAATATAATAGACTAAGCTTTCAGATCATACCATGTATGTTATATAATTATATTGTACTTAAAATGTCAAAATGGCAGACACAATCAGGGTCAAGTTTTTTTTACAATCACCCTGTAGAATACACGATTCTATTTGACTTCGCCTCGTACTGCCGGAATGCATGGGGGAAGACTTTGGGATGCCGAGTACATACCGACAAAATTTCAACTGAACCCTTTGAATTACCTGAATGCCTGGAGTAACAAAGTTCGCAAGCAAATAGTAGGATCGGAACGATCTTTGTATCAAAGATCTTAAACAAGGCATTAATAGGTAGAGTGCTTAACATTTTCAGAGTTTTTTAAGACCAAAACGGCTTGCAAGATTGTGAAACAGCATGTTCGTGGGCTTTGAACCATGACCCATTTGAGGAAATGGTACATCCCAAATATCTATAGATCTTAAGACTATTATTTGTGATCCTTTAAAACCCATTTTCATTTCTTTTAAATCGACCGCCACGCTTAAAGACCATATTGTTTTCAGTGTTAACAGCCCAGAAACCCCAAGTACGGCAGTATTCAGCAAGTATTGTTTCTGAGGACCAAATATCGTATCGCTTATTAAAGCAAGATCATCTGCGAATAAAAGATGACTAATATTACAGTCATTAACTTGATTTTTTCCAACGTCATACCTATTGAAACGTTCATATATATTTCTCATATAATTTGCATGGTGCAGTTTAGTCAAGCAAAAGACTCAATTGGCAATAAAATTTATTTGCAATTTTCATTTTTCTTGGTCTATCAATTTTTGTGGCACCATTCCATTTATATATTTATATCTTAATTTATGTGCACAATTATATTGTAATGCCAAAGCAAATTACCGATTTTCTCAAAGACATCACCCGGTCATGTATGTTAGACGTGTGTGATATGGAACATAAAACATACGTTAAGGCTTGGTAGGGTTTTTGTCAGGAGGAAATGTATCCAGCTACACGACTGTAATATTAGTCGTCGTTGTCTGCTACATCTTGAATAAATTTTCTAGCGCCACAATTAAATTTCAAACGAGCCTTGGCTTTCATTTCGTAATCAGTCCGTAATTCATCCTTGAACCTCTCTTCGTTTTTGCAGTAGTCAGTATACATCTTCTCTAGGTGTTTGCCCTCGATGGACTGCAGTATTTCACAGAGCTCAGGCAGCTTGTTTCCCCACAACCAGAGTTGGACGTCTTTTTCAGTCCAATTATGTACAGGGTTGTTTGAGTGAGCCCTTTCTTTGGACGGTGAAGCAGCCTGAACTTCTTGATGGGAAATCTGAACTGGTCCTGTATAAAAATGTAATTATATGATGTATAATATTAAAGATCCATCGTGAGATTTCATAATGTCATTTATGAATAACCAAATATTCGAATTTTTATAAAATTATGATACAGGTTTTAATGGGTAATTGAAATTTCCATATACACTGTTGCCCATAAAGTTGGAATAAAATATTTTTACCACTTTTTATGGAATGATTCTTACAGTCCGAGTTATTTATGATATCTAGGGTGTATATCGCCCCACTACTTCATTGATCAGTCTCTTCCAAACATATCACCATGGACTTAGTCCACATGAACCCTTTATGAACTGTGTCCTTAGCCTGAAAGGAAAAGGGGGTATTTGAACAGCAGATGTAAGTATTTTCTTACAATTTTTTTCACAGTCAGTTTTACAAATGACACATTTTTGGGTGATTTCATGCATCGAAATATTCAATAAGCACTGTTTTAAATGTCAATCAGTCACTAATATCGAGTATGGCCACTCCTGGCACGAATCAGTGCGTCAAGATGTCGCGGTATGCTGTCCACAAGATTATTTATGATGTCAATGGACACTCGCACTCATCGGTCAGAGTCTGAGCTAACTCCAGTAGAGTTTGAGGAAGATTGTCCCTGTCATTGATGGCTCGGCCTAAGGACTCCCAGGCATGCTCGATAGGGTTCATATCAGGGAGCAAGCAGGCCATGGTATCTGCTCCTCCCCCTCTTGCTCAAGAAATTTTCTCACTACAGAGGCCCTGTGCGGTGTGGCGTTGTCGTCTTGCAGCCGAATATTGTTTGCATAAGCCTTTCTTGCATGTGGCAAGCAGTGGTTTTCCAGAATGTCCAGGTACACGACGACGTTCATGTTTCCATCTGATACAACCAGTGACTTTTTTCCTCCATAATGATTACCGGCCCATACTATCACTGAGCCGCCACCGCCTTGAGTCGATTCCTGAATACAGTCTTTTCGGAGGTTCTCAGCACGTAATCGACGAACCCTTTGTCTTCCATCTTAACGGTCAAGGATGTAGCGGCTCTCGTCCATAAAGACAACATGTCGCCAGTGTTCGAGCTGTAATCGTCTGTGCTCCCTAGCCCAGCGAAGTCGAGCAATGTACGGTCATTCGTCTTGCTCGGTAGCCATGTTGAAGCAATCTCCGATTTACAGTTTGGCGGGAAAAGTTGATGCCATAGTATCTTCTCCACAAACGACGAAGACGGCACAAAAACAGTCGGCGATCATCTCTTCTGGCAGTCAACCGTGGTCGTCCTGGAGATTTTCGTGGCCTCAAATGACCCACCTCTCGATGATGTCTGAGGATTTTACAGACCGTACTCTGCGATATCCCGAGGAAATCAGCGACTTTGGCTTGATTGTACCCTTCCCGTTGGAGTGCAAACACTCTTCGGCGTATGGACAATGCCGTTGGGCGAGGCATAGCCTTGGGAACCTCTGTGTCAGTTTTTGTTGTAAAGGTAACAACCAATTCTGAAAAAAGGGGGGCTCGTTGCACACAGGCTTGGAGCAGGGGAAGGGAACAAGCAACAGGTGTCTGGCCTTTTATAGCTCCCAACAAAATGCATTGGTACGTAATTCAAATTAAATTATGCATGGATACACTTCACCTGGGTAGGGGACTCATTATGTAATCATTCACCTATATGATTACTGATTCGTTCAAATATAAATACATTCTTGGGTCCAACTTATGGGGAAAACAGTGTATGAACCCTTTGCCTCCCTAGAAGCACAATGCCGCTTTGCATGGATGTGCACTATATTAATTAGAAACATATACATATATATGAGTGGTATTGTGGTTGGGTGGGGGGTTTGAGACGGAGACCTCAGTTTCGCATGTTTGTTTTATGGGGCATGAACACTGAATGGCATTGCCAAAAACAACAACCCCCTATTACATACATATAATATACCACATACTTAACCTGCTCATGTAGTACCGCCGAGAGGGGGGGTCAAAGGTGGTAATTAACCCCGGGCCCGGGGTCCTATGGGGCCCGGGATCCTAGGGGCCCGTAAAAAATAAACGTTCAGCGCTTGCGGTTGTGACAAAAGTCAGAAAGGGAGAAAAAGTGAGAGAGAGGGATGGAGAGAGAATTGGCGGATACAGGGGGCCCATTTTCCCTCCTGCGCCAATGATACTTACGTTAAGAAAATACTCTGTAACCCATGAAATTTCCTCTTTTTCGCGCTACGCGCAGTTAATAAATTTAATGCAGGGCCTAGGTTTGAGAAATTACACAAAACAATTAAGATTTTGTTTTATAAAACGGTTGGTCATGTATTATAAAGTGGACTACTAATTTAAAATTGTTTCTATCAAATATACATGAGAAAATGTGTTTTGGAAAGTGAACATTGCAAGGTTCCGCGCTTTGCGCGGGAGGGTGATACCACCTCCCGCACCCACCCCAAGGCCGTCTAAACGCTCTACATATGAATAATTCAAACAAAGACACCAATTACGTTGCCTCAACTACATTATACAGCTTCCACACCCCTGCGCCGCTCACACGGCGCATGGCCGTTTTGCATCCACTTTAACTTCAAAATCTCCCCCCATGGGGTTCTGGAAAAAGAAAGTTGGTAAAAGGGGCCCATAGCTCCAAGGTTCCACCCCCCCCCCTCCGGGCCCGCAATTTCTCTCGGCGGCCCTGTGCTCATTATATAAATAGCACGATCAATTCAAGTGACTTGTCTGACCCATGCTTTATCATTAAGATGAGGCCATTGTGCTGTCTTCCGGAGTCTGCTTGGTGTAAAGACGGTTATATAATCAAAGTCTTAGCACTCACTGCACACTACATTGGCATAAGCTAATAGGTATTTGGGTACTTCACCTTTTGTGTAGCTTATGAAGGACAAAGGGTCTATCTACGCATCACTTACAGGCTCCTGAATTGGAGGCATGCTCTAAGTTTTGCTTTTTCCAGATAGCATGACCCTGATGTCTCTCAAACTTTTCTAATTCTTTCTCGATACAAGTGTATTTTGGGGATAAAAACACCTTGTGTACATGATAAAATACTTGCAAAACACCAACTCAAAATTGATGGTGAAATGTAACTATGCTGATTATAGAGGGCCTCCGTCTCTTCTTAGCAAAGGACCAGGGGAGGGCGGCCAAGAAATCCCAATTTCAGACGTTCCCATTGGTTTAACACGTAAAAGCGAAATCTTGACGAAAAATTCTGAATTTTTTATATGTTGTCAAGGAATATTTTTTTTATTCCAAAACCGTTGGAGTTGAAGAATCAACTCCACTGGAAGGGTTATTTCTGCATTTTTTGATAATTAGCGAACCAGGACATGGTCGTATGTAGGTCATGGGAACACCCAAATTGGTTTGTGGTTTGCACTCCGCATGATGTAATGCTTTTGACATTTTTGGTGAATTGCTATAATGAATGATGCTTGGCCGCCACCGCCTGGCAAAGGACATTACTTTTGGGGCTATTTTACTAAAAAAAATACATATCTTCTTCTTTTATTGCAAATATGAATCACAGTAACATAATATAAATATATTATAATTACAAGCGAAATATAACATATGCAATAAGTTTGCATCAATGGAGAAAATCTAGATACTGTAAAGCAAAACGAATGACAAAAATACCCGCAAACTGGCATATAGCACAAACACATCGCACTAATGACGTCTGTGAAACGCTTTTTTGACGCGGCTTTTTTTCCAAACAATGTTTGACCCAATGGCTGCAACTGATGCTAAGGTATTAGCAATCGCTTTACTGTCACCTGTTAGAGAACCAAGTTTATTTAAGGCCAGAAGTAACACGCTTTTAATAACTTCCCAGACTCCCCACAATAATTACGATTGTTTTACGTGATCTGGTGTACCCAAGTTGATTAGTTTTTCATTCACTGCTGTAATCGTTGAATTTTGTATGGTAGCAGGTGTTTATAAATGCATCAATGGCAAGAGATTTCAACAATAAAAGCCTGCATGGTATGGCGTCACTAATGAGACGATCCAGGGTTGTTTCTGTGCAGATAAATCCAAAATCCGATTGGCTGTCAAGTAGATAACCTGTTATAAAATCTGATCAGTGAAAATACAACATTTGGATGTAGAATTTCATTATCTCGTTTCTAATATGAGTAACGATTCTGTCATTTCTATCATATAGAATATTTCTATATTCCATGCAACCATTCCTGATAGTTGGGATTACTGTTATCAGCTGGTTATTCAAGATTACATGTTTTGGGGTATGTGTGGGATAGTATAAATGCATAGAGAATTGCATTCTAGTGTAGCGGGAACGGCGGGAAGCGCCCGGAGACTCGCTGGTAAGTTGCAAGGGGCATAACCTTGAGCTCCTTCTTAGACGCCGTGACTCGGTAATCATTTTCTTTTCTCAGAATTTTATTCACAACCAACCATCCTGTCGTCCTTGTCAAATTACAATCAAAACGTCAGTCCGATGAAGGATCAGCAGACGGCGAATTACATGTCCCTTTATAAACTATTTACCTTAGTACCACCACTTATTTGCCATACTAAATTTACATAAACCCTTACTCAAACCACTTTTTGGCAGAGGTTGCCCCCTCTAGGCACTGGCCCGCAATCATAAATCAATACCATATGACACCTATGTGCTTGTTTGTATTTACACCATGGAGTTTAATATCTTACATCACCACAATAGGAAAACACTTTTTGGGCATAGGTTCCCCCCTCTAGGCACTGGCCGGCAAATCGTTAATACAACCCATATGACACCTGGGGTGCATATGTTTGTATTTACAAAAATAGAGTTGATATTCTATTTTAACCACATAATATAATAATAACATTTAAAAGGAGACACCAGTTCCAACACGGACAACATTGCTTCTTCGTGATTCGTCGCCACATAGTATTCGTCGCCACACAGTAATCGTCGCCACCTGATGTTCATCGCCCCATGTTACTCAACTCCATATATGCTCATGTCACATTTTATATTTATTGAAGGCTAAGCCATTTATACCTCCAACAAGACTCTGCACTACAGTGAGTGCCTGCCTTTCGCTGCATTGGTCCACATAATATTCATTGAAGGCTAAGCCATTTATACTCCAACACACGTCGAGCACTACAGTGAGTGCTTGCCTTCGCATTCATTGTCACATAATATTCATTGAAGGCTAAGCCCTTTGATACCTCCACACACGTCGAGCACTACAGTGAGGTCTTTCCTTTCGCATGCATTTTCACAAGTCATATTCATTGAATGCTAACCATTTATACCTTCCACCAACACGCGAGCACTACAGTGATGTGCATGCCTTTCGCATGATTGCCACATAATATTCGTGAAAGGCTAAGCCATTTATACCTCCAACACCACGTCGAGCACTACAGTTCGGTGCCTTGCCTTTCGCATGCATTGTCACATAATATTCATTGACAGGCGAAGCCATTTATAACCTCTCAACAACACGTCGAGCACTACAGTGAGGTGCTTGCCTTCCGCATGCATTGTCACATAATATTCATCGAAGGCTAACCATTTATACACCTCCAACAACACGTCGAGGCACTACAGCGAGGTGCTTGCCTTTCGTATGCATTGTCACCTACCATTGTGACATTAAGGTACATTTAATTTGTAACCATTGTGACTTCTGATGTGTACCTTTTAATTTGTAACATTTGGATGTGACACATTTTCATTTGTGACCTTTGATTTTGGACACCTGTCTGGTATGGAACCCACCAAAAGCTCATCTTACCTCATTCCTGCTGAAATAACGTGGTTAGTACATATAATAACTAAGTTTACATGGCTTTATTTTTTTTATTTTCTCCCACCAACCCCCCTACGTTCATGTCACCATCGCTATGATGTGAGTTACAGCTAGTTAACAAAAAAATAATTAAAAAAAAAAAAAAAAAAAAAAAAAAAAACATTCAACACTAACTCTAAAGAGAGGGGCAATTTGCCCAGTCTCAACATCATACAAGTATAAATCCTATCAGTCTATTACATACTATAAGTCATACTTAATTATTCCTATGAGAGCCATGTTCCTAACTATCCCTATGGAATGGTAATTATCTTAATTGAAGTTAAATTTTCCGCAAAACATCAAAATGACACACAATTTAATTAATTCACCAGTCCATAAATGCAGGAGGAAGTGATGACCTTCTAAATCTGTTTGAATTACAAGGGAAAATTTATCATGTGTCTTTAGAGTTATTTTAATATTTAGTATTTATTTTATTCACCATATAATATTTCAAAGCATAAAGAACAAAATAACAACTTCCCCTATCATATATAAGACGGAAACACTAGCTTGTCTTCACATATAAAATATAAATTTTATTTAACTATACAACATGGATTCAATCTCTCCTCAACTCAACAATTTGAACGCAAATATTTAATGGTCTTCATCGCGTCCTAACTTCTTAAGAGTCCTTCACATAATTACACACTCGTCTTATAAATTTTCCTTTACTTCTCCTAATTATTTGCATTTCGGTTGCGCATATGCAGTACCATACAGTGAATGACCTAAGTTTACCAATGAAATTCATCCGTCATGATTAAAAAGAGAGAAATATTTAATCATGTCTGCTGCGTTCCTCACTGTCATAAAAAGTCTTCACATAATAACAAACACCATTATATTTTTCTTTAAACCTCTCCTAATTATTTGCCAGTTCGGTGCGCATATGCAGTACCCGACAGTGAATGATCTAGAGTTTACATGAAATTAATCCCTCATGAATTAAAGAGAGAAATAATTTATCAGTCTTGATCGTTCCTAACTTCATAAAAATCTTCACATAATAACAAACACCATTATATTTTCCTTTAACTCTCCTAATTATTGGCAGTTCTGTGGTGCATGTTGCAGTCCATACAGTAAATGACCTTGAATTTACATGAATTTAATCTTTCATGAAATTTACAGAAAAAAATTTTGCATCCTGTCTTGTCATTCCAACTTCATTACAAGTTTACATCATATCAACACACATTATAATTTATTTTTCTATCTCCTCTCTTAATTGCAGTTCAGTGCTCCTGTGCAGTAGCAATACAGTGACGACCTTGAAAAAAAAATTTACATAGTGACCGTGAATAAATTAACAATGAAAAATCAAAGAGGATAAGAGATTCACTATTTCATTTTTCACAAAACAAAATCTTACTATTTTCGAAAATCACTAAATTATTCCCAATCTCATTATCATTATTTACTAGTCAGTCAAACATAATTACTGAAGATAATATCTCTGGCAAAAATCCCATCACGTTTGATATGGTTTCCTACATTGCCGTGTAAACGACAACAGACAGCATCACGCATTCATAGCCCGCGTACTTTGACAATGTAGCATGAAGGAGAACGACATGGTTACCGCGCATCACACATAACTTGCTACCCATATCTTTTGTACTGGGACATGTACAATATTGCGCATCGTGCAAAATCTCCCCTCCCTCCTTCACTTTTCATTTTCTAAAGTGAGTTTGACAAACAAAACACACACACTAATCCCCCTCCCACTGCAGATATGGTATGCCATTAATGATTTTTAAAGATTTTTAACGAATAATGAAATACAGTATTTTTCTGAATTGTTAAGTCTTGAACTGTAACAGGCACACTGTCCCCCGTTTTGCTTCTCGATTTTTTCACACAAGAGTTCACGATTTCCGTACTACTATTTACATGCACAGTAACCTAACATCCTATCGGTGATTATTAGAATGACAAAATTATAATCAGAAGCTATCCTGACATGTTCCATGAACTTTAATTACGAAAATACTGACTTCAATTTCGCAAAATGTGTGGACGAGTCGAATTTGAATCTCCACACACAATTTTCGACAATTTTGTCTTTCATAAACTAACCTATGTCACAACCCTGATTATCCAAGCTTTCTGTCTAGTTTCCCTACGCGATATCCTCCCTAAAAATGTATTCAATATGCATACGGTGGCCCACCATCCACATGTAAAAAGACCTTGAAAACGACAGAAATCGCATGCGTGTACCACCTATGAAAGGATCAGCAGAACTGAACGTTTTCCCGCCGGGATCACAACGAGGGTGATCGACCCCACGCCCCCATCTTAAACTCGAGTCACGCAGTTGGGTGTTGTGCTGATTGGGCAATGACGTGACCTCCGTGGCGGGATTCACGCGGATTCTGGCAGAAGTGCTGACCTTTCTAAAGAGATCACGATTCTTTCATGACTTGACAGTAATGGAGTACTGACTGTAATGGAATTTAATTGGTAGGCAGGAGCTATGGATAAACCAGTGGGTCAGTCATGTGACAAAATAATAAACTAAGAAATACGTCCAATCGCGTGTCACAACATCAAATTCAATAGTTCAAGCAGTAGAACCATATACCTTGCCATATAAGTTATATGCAAGGGATATATGGTCTTTTTAAAACCCCCCCTGCTAAAGGAGTCTGCCACAGGGAAATGTTTGATGGTTTCTAGGCAACATTGACCCGGCTGATTCCAACTCGGATGATGGAACAGTTAAACCTTTGTATCCTTGAGCATTTGAGATATGGAAGGGATATTATAACAGTGGTAATTTGTAAACGTTTCATACGGTATTAAAAGGTGTATAGACAGGTTCATCTAGTTCTCTAGGAAAATTACTTTTAACACAGTAGGCTTAAGATGGTTCAAGGTCACCCTGGGGTAAAAAATATAATGCACAGATTTCAAAATGGGCTCATATACTTTATGCTTATAGATAGTAATGTAAAATACATTGTTTGACATTGGGAATATAATGAAGAGGGAAATGCCTACATGGTGTATGTGGGATCAGCACTCTAGCCTGTTAGATATCTTTGAGCTGATTAACATAAAGTAAATGTATAGTTTCTGTTGTAACATTCCTATACGACAATTTGAAACCAATCGGATCAATATAAATGTTCACCCCCCACGATGACCTTGAACAGTTTTTGGCCTGTCGTGCAAATACAAAAGGTTGTGTAGGTATAGGAAACTATGGCTATATTAATCCTTGAAACACGATATCATACCTTTTCCGCCATGTGAACATTTTACAAAATGTTTTCCTGTTAATTACCCATCTTTCCTATCTCAAAATGCTCAAGGATTACAAATTTGCATCATAAAAATCTGGAATCAGCAGGTTAATGTTGCCCATGCAGAAATCAAAAATTTTGCGCAGACTTTTTTTGCAAGGTCATGGGCCTATCGCAGGACTATTACGGTGATAAAGCCAGAGCAAGTTCACAATTAGCAAACAGCAGTCGCGTGCCCAGGACCTTTTGAGTGGGGCAAGAAATCATTTCCATCATGTATTACACTTAATGATCTTAGTTTTTTATGTACTTAAGGTTTCAAGTCCTCTAATGTCCAGGGTTAAAAGAAGCGTTGCAGTTCAACGATGATATGTCCTCACAGCGAAGATTCCAAAACGACAACATGCAATATAATTCCACGATAAATATTAAATCTTCTTAGTCCTTAAAATAAATTTGTCCAGCAGTTCAAGACGACGGGGTTTTCCCTCGACGACACTAATATTCTGCAATACAATCCAAGTATTCTACCACCGTCTGCCGCTACTGTCTACATTTAGAACCACAAACTGGAATCCCTTTTCGATTCCAAAAACTGGAGCTCTTTTGGCTTAAAAAGCAGGCAGTTCATCTTTCAAGCTCTGATCCATGGTCCAAACCTGTCGCGGACACTCGCATTCATCGTCCTTATGATAACAAAACATCAGCTCCACCCACAATAGTAGAAGAATCGGCCTACAAAAGCATCGCAGATGCAGAGTCAACAAACTCTGATCCACTTGTTTACTACACTGACGGCTCGGTCAACGAAGACGCCACTTGTGGATTTGCATTTGTAGCACCACATACCACAAAATCATTCAGAACATCTGATAGCTGCTCCACGGTACAAACAGAATTGGCAGCCATTCGCGAAGCAATCCGCGACGCAAAAACACAGCCGGCAACAAATATCGTCATCCACACAGAGAGCCAAGGTGCAATCGAAAACATCCGCAACCCACATCGGGACAACATAGCATTGAATAAAGACATTCAAACAGACATAAAAGACAGCAACAAAAATTTCATCATCAACTGGATCCCCAGTCACATCGGCATTCCGGGCAACGAAGAAGCGGACGTCGCAGCCAAAGCCGGCACTACGAAACCAGAACCTGACATAATCATACCACACAGTCGGCGTCGAACCTAGAACACTTTCCAACAAACAGCACATCACAGATGGCAAAGATCAAATTCAATCAACACAGTCAAAATCAGTACTTTGGAGACTTTCCCTCATAAACACACTGCAAGCAACCAACGCACTCAATAAATTACCAAGACGAACTCAAATCGCTATCAACAGAATGAGAATCAAAGCTAAAACTGACAGATAAATCATCGATCACTTACATACATGCGCCTACTGCGATCAAGATATACAATGTCAACATGTTCACGATCTCACTGAATGCCCAAGAACAAACACACTTCGCCAACAACTACTTCACCATCTAAAACCAGAACAACATGTAAGCAACAAACACCAACTAGCGATCAACATCCTCAAAACACAAACACTGCGCCAATACCAAGAACTCCAACATTACAAAATATACAAACCACAACACTAAATAAACAAAATCAAGTGTAAACCAGTAACTTTTTAAGTAGTCTTTTTATAATCCAGGGGTCAAGCAATAGTTTGCAATGACCCGGCTCCAATGGAGCAAACCATGAAACTGAACTTTCAAGCTCCGGTGGCATTCAACATATAATAAATCCTGGCACTATGTGATGCACAAATCTACCATTATTGCAGATCAAGTCTAGCTATAACTACACACTATAGCCCCTGTTTACTACTGCTGGCAAAAGTCTCTCCAGTGAGCAGTATTTAACAACTCACAGCTAGATTCCCCTCTAATAATAATCTCTAATAATCTCTAATCTCTAATAATAATCATAACAGCATTATCATGCATAACATAACCTTGCACTAGCTGACCAATGGGGTCTCATATAAATGACATCATTTGCATTGTACCATATTACATAAATAACATCATGGGAGACCCCAAAATTTGCAATCTGTTTTGATCTCAATGCATAAACAAGTTGACTCATTTTCTAAATTTAGCCTTTTTTGGAATTCCATTTCTTCTCTTGCACAATCTATCTAAATAACATCTGGTCTGAGCTCAATATAGCACAAGGGGAATTCCATAATAAACAAAGTACTTTTCCCGTGAGAAATCTTTTCTCAAATAAAATTGAGAAAATAATATTTCAATCACAAAATGGAGGCTAATGTAACACTATATTCAGGTAAATCGTTCAGATGATATAAAATTCTCAACTCTTTAGTTGAATTTAAAAAAAAGTTATGTTTTACTATTTTTAACAAAGAGCACGTAGACATGGCCTATAGCCATGCAGAGAAAGATAAGAAAGAAGGAGATGGTTCAATTTTACTTCAAAAGATAAACTGTTCATCCGCCTATTCATCTTAATAGCCTTAAATCCGATTGATTCGATCAAAGACCTGCGCTTCTTGCTATAGAACATTACATACACCTGTCATTACATCCCAGAACTATTCCAATTACCCAACTGGCATTTACACAAAGTCTGTACACTTTGGTCGTGACCAGTACAGCGAAACGTACTCTTCTGCATCACTTACAGACAACTTTGACCCCAAATTTTCAAAGCACTTTGGCTCTTTGGACACTTTCGGACACAAACAGGTATGGTTGAGTTGTATTCAAAATGCATTTATCTAATCATTCATCATATCGTATTTCACAGGAACTAACCGGATATGTTTAAATTAGGGTAAAATAACAACATCCTTTATTGATCTCAAAACATTAAATCAAGGGCTAATTTTGCTGTTTTCTTTCGTTAAAAAGTCACTGTTTTCCTCAATTATTTCGCCAATGAATAATATAAATAATTATCGGTCAGAACAACGTGGAGTTCATTACCAGCAGAGAAATTTTAGCTGGAATATTAATAAACTGTTTTAGTATAGCAGTGTGTCAATTACTTCCTGTTCTGAAACTTTCCTGACTGGCCAAGTTGAGTCGAATAAACAGATTACTTCAAAGGTCCAATCGAGCGGCACTTGAAGTTACCCAAACAATGACAATGAACTGGTGAATGAGAGTAATCCTGGGTAATCGGATTTCAAAACCGAGCCATCTCCTTCTTTCTCATCTTCTCTGCCTGTAGCTAAACTTACTTGGGATTCCGTTTTGAAGTACCTCCGACTGCTGGATAGACTCTATAAAGGACAGGTTCCACAGAGTGTCAGCAGCTACCTGCTGCTCCTCTTCAGTGAAATCATCCTGTAGCATCTGGATGATAGCAGGGATACCATCTTGACCCTCTATCTCAGTCTTGACAGCATCGTTCACTGCCAAGTGATTCAAGCCATCCAGTGTCTCATATGCTGAAAATCGGCCAAGTGATTTGACCGTGTAATTGTGATCGGGTGATTCTACAGCTGATTTCAGTATGCTGATGAGGAAATCGACACCAGTCTCAGCGGTTGCTAGAATTTCACTCTCGTTATCATTTACAATATAAGCCAGGATCAGAAGGGATAATATTTTAACCATTTGATTTTCTGACTTGACAAACTTTTTCAAAATGATAAGCGCATTTGAGGCTCTGTAGATGGCACGATTATCAGGGCACAGGCGAATGGAGTTGTGTAAAATTCCTAATATGCGATTCACACTAGAGTGTAGGGATCTCATTTTAGAGGTTTGACCAAAAAAGATTTCCACCTTTTCGATGCCTTGAAATAAAAGAGGGACACAACCACATTTTGCTATGTCAATACCAAGCTCTGGGCTTCTATTGGTGAAATTCAAACAAACCAACAGAATTTGTTGTAGATTGCGAAAACCTTGAGTCTCCTACTTGTCTTCACTTAGGTAATCTAACAATTCGCTCAATAATTTGTGGAAGAGACTACCCCAGCCCTTATCCACCAAATACTTTCCCAACGCACTTTGATCATCGCATGCATATTTGCCCACAGTACTAATTTCATAAAGCCACTCTATATTTTTAAATGTCTCTGGCGCGTATGCAATCGCAAAATCATCACAGCTTAGAAGATACTCGATCACCCGATTGATTTCTCCTTTCAACTCTGCAAGTGTTTTCTTCCGCGGTTCCGCCATTGTTGGGTCAACTGTAGGTCTGGAAAAGGAGAAAAAGTGGGCAATATTTCGAATATTAAAGTGTGATGGTCTCGTTATAATTATGGGCAAATCTACAAAAAAAACCCACCCTATTTGGATTTCAGATATCGGAAACAAATGCTCAAAATCCACTTTAGTATATCTTTTTTGTCGGGGTCGCCCCTAGCGACCCGACTATAGAAATCACTGCCCTCAAAATTGCGAATGAGTCTATTTCTATCTGAAGCATATAGGATCCCTGTCTGAAGGTCATTTCATTAAATGTTTTTCTTTTATGAAAATGGTCTACGTCCTACTATTAATTTTGGAGTTAACGTTGCAGGGATAGATAAAGGGTGAGTAACAAATAGGAGAGTTATAAGTAAGAAAATGATCAGGCCACGTAGAGTTACACTACGTAATGATTGAAGCTTTTACCATACATGTGTGGATATAAGACGAAGTTTTAGGTAACATCTTTATTTTTTAGTAAAATATCATCGATCATGGATCAAGAGAACCGCCATTCTTGAATTTTTATTATGAAAAACCACGTCATGACATTTCCCGTGCATTAAAAGTTAATCTGATTACAATTTAAATGCTTGCAAATTATTGCCTGAGGTAAGAGGACTCCTAAAAAGTATAGTTTTTGATTATGTTAAATGTTTACTTACGGAGATAAGGGTCAAAGAAGGTCAACACCAATTGCATTATGTTGCCCTATGACCTATTTTGTCGCATAACATGGTAACTATGCATTGCAGATGGCACAAACTATTCCTTATTTTGACACATTAAGCTAGATGAACAACTTCTTTAATTTTTTTACAAAAATTGGAGCAACTTCTGATTTTGACCCCTGTACAAATAGCAATTGACCTTTATTATCATTTTAGCCATTTTTACCCTATAACTCCCAAACCAATGGTCATAGATGGTACAAACTATACATTTTTGGAATCCTTATGACTAGACGGACAATATGGCATACATTTCAACATGATTGGAGCATTTTAAAAATTTGACCCCTGTGTAAACTTAAATTGGCCCCTATTGAAAAAGTGATACCACAATTTGAGAGTACTACCTACCTAGCATTGATGTAGAGGGTCCATACTAACTACCAAAGGTGTCAAACCTTTTTCTGTAGTGAGGGGTAAACGATGATGTTTGACCTGGGTCTGAGCTCCTCCTCTATTAAATCCACCTGGATACCCGACACACACTTATAAGGCAATTTTCCTGGGTTCAAAAGATTCTTGATGGGGAGAAATTGGTCGTTGCATTGAATTTTAAGAATGCATATACAAACAAGATAGATATGAGTTTCTTGTGGAGACATACATCTCTTACTCAAATTTATAATGATATTATTATTTTTTGACTATAAATTAAATATTACATCAGGTATATACATCGTTTTTATGTTTTACAGATAGTTGGAGCGGCCATGTTGGCTGCCATCTTGGATCCGAAGCAAGATAATAATACAAATGTGATCGACAAGAGTTCACAATTGCTCAGGAACAACATTTTGTGTTTTCTTGTTGTTGAGATATGGTTTTTCTGTAATGGCGATCTTAATTTGCATAAATTTTCATAAAAATGGTAGATAGGACAATTTTTGAATTTTTGAACATAGCTAATCGTTTTCTACGCGTTTTATCTGCTATAGAGACATCGATTAGAAATTGATTTCAGGGGGTGCACGAGACCCACTTCTACCCACTAAACTATATGGGCCATGTGGATTTAAAACGGGATATGTCATCTCACAATAATAATAAAAGTCTGATTGACCAGTATAAGCATAGAGCTGGCAATTTTGTTTGTTAAAATTTAAGATGGCGGTCAATATGGCCACATTTAAACGATTTAAACCTTAAAATTACTATATTTTTGTCGTATATCTAGACATAGCACCCAGAAAGAATGATAAAGGTGCAAATTAAAATATGTAACTCATAGTAACTCATAACTGCTATTTTTGTTTTTCATCCTAATTTTGGGACAATATAAGGTAATTTCTAAGTTTTAACACATTTTGAAGGCGGACAAATTGGCCGCCATATTGAATGTATACTCACTAAGCAAAAAGGCAGATATGAGTTTCTAATGGTAGAAGACATTATATTCCTTAATTTATTTTCTCATTTTATGATTATACGACTAAATAATACAGGCATTTAGCATTTTTATACTTTGTAGATCTTTGAGGCGGCCATGTTGGCTACCATCTTGGATCCGAAGCGCAAAACAACATTATACAAAATGCATGGCAAGCGGTCACAATGGCTCTAGAAGAACAATTTCTGTTTTTTGTCGTTGAGATACGGTGAAAACTATATTTTTTCTGTAACGGCGGTCCTAATTTGCATAAATTTACCTAAAAATGGCACGTGGGACAATTTTTGATTTTTTTAACATAGCTAATCGTTTTCTACGCATTTTTTCTGATTTAGAGACATTGATTAGAAATTGATTTCAAGAGGGTGCACGAGACCCCCTTCTACCCACTAAACTAATACACGCACACTTCACATGACCAACCTAGACGCATTATTCAGTTGACTTCACGCAACATTAGTTTCACGCTTTATTCGTTATCGTCTATGGAGCCCGGACTGTGGTTCCCGCCGGACTATAATTATATACTTTCACACGGTGTGAAAGCAGATATAGTTCGACAGGAGCCACAGTCCGGGCTCCATAGACGATAACGGAATAAAGCGTGAAACTAATGTTGCGTGAAGAGTCAACTGAATTGAGTGCCCTATTCCTTACCGTTGTAGCCGGACTATGAGTACGCCGGACTATAATTACTTCTACACCGGTCTCCATAGACGACAACGGAATAAAGCGTGAAACTAATGTTGCGTAAAGAGTCAACTGAATCGAGTGCCCTATTCAACACCAACTTCAACTTCAACTTAATTTCCATAAAAAACATATTACACAAAAACAAACTACAGAAATAAAATTTACGGAGGAGTTGACCAAAAGGCCAATAAGACCAGACTGGGGTCAACCCCTGAAAGTTATGTTACAACATATCTTAAGATAAGGACATACAATCAACAAAACACGAAAAAACGGCCAGTGATCAATGCACCCTGATTTAAATTGCTCAAATTGCCATCAACAGCATATTGCAGTAAAAATAAAATAATGCAAAAACTATTCTTTATATTTGGAAATAAGTTCAATTTTAAATTGTTTGCGTAAGTGAGGTACTGATTTCGAATTTTGTAGATGTTTCCCCAAATTGTTCCACAGAATAGGGCCGTATGTTCGCACGGCTTGATCCGTGAAAACTTTCTTATTTCTCGTAAGATTGTAGTTGTTAATATTTCTCGTGCCATACTTGTGAATGTCAGACCGTTTGCTAAAATAGCCGTTATTGGCCCGTTAAATATACTCGGCAATTTGTTAATGGAACACTTGTACATAAATATACCAAGCTCTAGTTTGTATATATCTCCAATATTCTTCGCCGCTGTAGACGGACCGTGAGTCCGGAGGACTATATCTTTTGCCCTACCGGTGTGAAAGTAGATATAGTCCGCCGGAAGCCGTAGTCTGGGCTCCATAGACGACAACGGAATAAAGCGTGAAACTAATGTTGCGTGGAGAGTCAACTAAATCGAGTTCCTTATTCTTTACCGTTGTAGCCGGACTATGAGTACGGCAGACTATAATTACTTCTATGCCGGTGTGGAAATAATTATTGTCCGCTGAGAGCCACAGTCCGGGCTCCATAGATGACCACGGAATAAAGCATGAAACTAATGTTGCGTGAAGAGTCAACTGAATCGAATGCTCTATTCTTTCGTGAACGTTGCCGGTGACAATGAGGTTATTTTGTGGGCTTGGATATCCTAAATTACAAGGTAGACGTTTTATATAGAAGTCCCATTGATGCAAATGGTGTATTACAATTGATTCCGTCATGCGCTGTATGACGTTGTGCAGTAGCGCTTGACGGAATGAATGGTAATACCTCATTTGCACCCATGGGACTTCTATATGAAACGTCTACCAATTACAACGCTTCAAAGAGCAGGTCTCTCTTACTAACCTCAAAGGGCAGCTATTAGTTTTTCCTGATCTTTTTTGGACTTTGAAGTCTTCCCTTTTAGCTCCTTTTACCTGAAAAGTAATGAAAAATGTTACAGTTTGAAAGAAGCTGCAGGAGATGGGATTTGAAACCCAGACCACTGTATCATGAGACTAGCAAGGCCAGCGAGGATTGCTGTGCTAGATTTGCAATTCTAATAATAATGATCTGATTCCAGTGCATATTTGGCAAGATAACTGCACGCGAGTATGATTCTGTGTTCTTAGGTCGAGTGCCGGCGGCAACCTCTGGAAAGAAGGAGAAGTGGGTTGCCAGATTTATGAAGGGCTGTGATGCAGCTCGAAACTGTTAAAGCACTAGTATGTCCCGTCAAATTTTAGATATTTACTATGAACTCTGTTACGGGACGTACCCAAGGTCAGAAAACCAACCTCCCGTGGTTCATAAAATCAAATATCACAATGACGATTTGTAAGAAGTTTGGGCTATTCCAGAAAAAAATGCCCCCCCCCCCATAGAGGGCGCCGGAATTCCAGACTTTTTGTCACTTTTGAAAGCTGGAATTCCAGAATTTAATGTCTAATACGGGGTGAGAATTACAGCCATTTTAGGTATAGAGGGTGAGGGAATTCCAGTGTTTTTACGATTTCCAGAGGAAAATTCCGGAAAAATCAATATTTTCAACACCCTCTATACCCCTAACCATATTCCTCTGGGAATTCCATGTTTTTTACATTGGTAGTCTAGGAATTCCTGGAATTTTCGGAAGGTAGTGTCCGGAATTCCTGGTAATTTACGGAAGGTAGCGTCTGGAACTCCAGATAATTCATGGACGGATAGCCAGGAATTCCAGATATTTTATGAACAACAATTTTTGCCTTCTATAGAGGGGGGGCATTGTTTTTCTGGAATAGCCCATTGACTTGACCAATGTGTAAATTTAAAACAATGATTTAATACATAAATGAAATCTCATCTGAATCAATCACATTACAAACAATTTTAACAATGCACAAAAATATTTCTTACCTATTTACAATTAAACACACAACCTCTCATGAAAATAGTGAAAGTTCAACAAAGTTCTCGTTGGGTGCGCCCCAGGGTCCAAATGAATCTTGGCGACACAATTCTTGCTGGTGATGTTCAGTAGTTTCGCAAAAGTCCATTTACTCTAGACCGGTCGATGAATTTGTAGACTTGGAGAAACACTGGAAGTATAACTGCAGCTTGGTATATAACAATAGTCCATACAGGTACTCAGTGCGTTAAAGGTGAACGTTTTCTAGAGTCGTCACTGGTATAGAAAAATTCTGCTGGTATTTTAATGTTAACGTTTGTTTTTCCAAAGGCATCAATTAAAGGCACAGATTTTTATAAATCATATGTTGTGTAAGTTCTCCACCTTCTGTCCGAGAGGTCTAAACTCGGTGAAATCTCTTGTCAACTGGCAAATGACTTGCAGTTGAATTATTTTGTTCTCAGCAAAACGTGTATTGACAAGTTGAAAATGTCTGTTCTAACTTGTTGGAGAAATCTCCACATCCTGCACTTGATGTGTTTTGACATAGAAATTACACAAAGTCTATTGTTCTTTGACATGTGGCGAAATCTTGCTTCCTCTGTCAACAAAGAACCTCTATAATGAAGACACTGTGCTCCTATTGCTCTCTGACTGCGAACATCGTCTATAGTATATAGATTCAACCCATCGTGTCACCCGAGGAAAAGTTTTGGACAGCGTCGATTAGTTGGGAAAAGCTGGGAAAGGAGGCAGAAAAAGAAAATATGTGGCCCGATTCACATGTTTCATGAAAGAACGAAGAAAATCTGGATTATCATATTGACATGATTTTAAAAATAAGTAAATACTCTTACCAACTGCCTCTCCACAACAATAGCCTGTGTAGATAAACAGTATACTAGAGTATTGGCCTGACGTTTTGATCCTAGCAAGATCTTCATCCTAGCAGGATCTTGATCAAAGGCAAACTGACCGTCAGTTTGCCTTTGATTTAGTATAGTGTGGGAATAAATAACCGTTTTCCCTTTCAAATAATAATAAGCAAAACGTACCTAGTGTCTTCTTTTATCCAAGCGGTGGAAATATAGCTGTTTAATCAAAGATATTGCTCTTTGAATATTATCTTGCCAAAGTCAGACGCCAAACGTCTGTTATGTATTCTACTGTGTAAAATTAGCCAAAATCAGAAGCCAAGTCGATTACTCTATTATGTAAAGTGAATAGACCTTGGACATATTGTGTCCTGATTTCCTCACTACCATCGAGCTATATGTTTATACCCTGAAAATAGCTAACAATAATTTGGGTCCAAAGGGTACTGGTAACCACGTAGCATTAGTGTGGCTTTAGGGAACGGTCATTATTTGCGTCGGGGAATGAAGGAATTCAACTTTTTTTTTTGGCGAAAAAAATCGCATTCTCCATTTGCTTCCGTTCAAAAATTTTGTTTTATGAAATTTCTCCATTTAAAAGTTCATGTTCCCCTATCTCCTTGATGAAAATGTTCATGTTCTCCCTTCTCGATCACATTTGTTTATCCGCATGCGTAAATAATGACCCCTCAGTTATGAGCCAATTTGACGAACATGCAAAATAATTTTGTTGATTCTACCTGGGTATGTTCGTCTCCGAATGTTTAAGCTTGAGAATATCACGTGGTTTCTATAACCATGACGCTCAAAAGTCACTATCAGTCAGGTGATTTTATTTTCAAAATGAACTAGGTCCACACAAAAAGGTGTTTGATTGGTCAAAAATGTCTTCTAAAGTGAATTGTTCACTCCGAAAAGAGTGGAATACTGTTATCAAAATGTTTACGCTCAAAGAGGTGTTGTCCTTCATGAACAAGTTTCACTCTTTATAACCTAGGTTTTCTTTAAACTTTCTTTAAAGACTTAGTCATTCTTCCACTCACCTCCACGGAGGGGAGTGTATTCAGAACATGACATCTGCAACCAAGTCTACTCCAAGCAGCTCCTTCACAGTGCAAAATGCTGATGTTCAATGCAGCCAAAGTCTATAATAGGTTCCTATTGAACATGATCAGACCAGTTGGTGTTACTGTTAGAGACAGAACCAGGCTGGATTTAGGACGGGGAACAGTAGTATTACCGAGATATACATGCTGGGTAAGATCATCATAGAGGGAGACAAAGATCAACAACTCCATTTGTACTTCACTTTCATTGATTTTCGCAAAGCTTTTAGCTTCATTTAGACCGTGATATGATGTTTACCATACTTCGTCACTTCGAGATCCCAGCAGGAAGAGTGGAAGCAGTTCGAGTCCTGTTCGACAGCTCAAAGAGCACTGTGCTCGTAGACTACCTTCTAACTGCCACCTTTGATGTTTCTACTGGCATATTACAAGGAGATGTGCTAACTCCCTTCCTGTTCATCATTGTCATTGATTTCATCATGCAAAACTCAAGCTGACTATGGATTTGTCACTATACCCCAAGAAGATCCTGTAGACAGCCTGCCTGCATCCTTGATCCTTGATTTTGGGGTGACCCTTGCCCTGTTACAACGTTTATGATCCACCTACAGCTCTCCTGATGGTGATTACTAAAAATGTTGGCCCGCCCCCGCTGCGTCCGTCCGTCGGACCACGGCATCCGCGTGATGGAATTGAATGTTTTCCTAACTATTTGAAAAAATAATAATAATAATTAGCGTCGGACTAGGACTGATAAATAAATACATAAACCTAAACACTATCTAGGTTTAGAATGTTTATGATGAACTCCTACTAGCTGACGTCACTTTCGCATAATTATGAGTACCTTTGTGCCATTCCGCGCTAGCTGCTCGCCACGGTGTGGTCCGTGGTTTTGCAACTAATTCCCGGGACCAACCGAGGTACGGGCAGTCTCCCATCAAGACTCGGAGAGTTAATACAGGAAGCCGTATCTGACTATAGTGTGTAGTGAAGTGCCATGGTATAGTTAATAACCAGTCCCCAAAGTTGAAAGGCAGTCTCACGCTATTTGTTGCTTCATTCAGACGGCCCTAAATTTGCAACTGGTTGGTTCCGTCCTCACCAAACCCCATAGTCTGGTGTCCAGCCGCTCGACCATACACGGGATACGTTTGTCCCCCGCGTCACGCCAGTGGCGCGCGGGTTCACCTGTCACACATCCATGCATCAATCCACATAACATAGCCCCACACACATATTGGTTGGAGGGGGAAAACCAGTCTCGCCATTCAGCATCAACAACCTCGAAAGATACATGACGTTTAAATGCAGAAAAACACACGCATCGATAGTTAATATTTTGTACCTGACCCTGATAAAAAAATCTATGACCATATTGGAAATTATATCTTGAACTGCTTCAACACGATAGTCTAAATATGTGTAGTCTTGGGAAAAAACCCCCAAGACAACTGATATTCTCAAAAATTGTTGAAAAACACTGATATGCCAGGTATAGAGTACTACTCCCTACTGCAATTAAAAACGGCAGAACCATAAAAATTCTCAAAGATTTGCTTTACTTACAATTTTTGAAGTCCAAAAGCATTACCATCTTCACCATAAGCAGCGACGGCCACCAATGACTTCGGAAAGAGTACTACTAGCATGCTGATTGAAAGAGATTGAAGGGTCCGGTAGACGGTGGGGGTGCTTGAGATAAAAGTGGGACATTGCTGCCTAAATCTGAGTTGCTGTCCAAGTAGTCACGGGGGCCGCGTACGTGGGTATGGATTTTCTTTTGTATCTGGATCCTAACTTTGATCTTGGACGGCTTGAAGCGCTTTTGGATGCCGCCGAAGCAATAGAATGAGTTTGAACTCAAGTCTTATAATTAATGCCGACAAAAAAAATTAATGGTGGGTCACTTGGAATTGTTGAACCGTTTAGAGAAAGGCGAGCTCACTGAGAGTGCATTTTAATCCAAACTTAGCTGGAAGCTTAGTAAGGCCGTGTTTCCCTGTGAGGTCATCAACAGACGGCAACCTAAGAGTGAAGGCAGGAACCTTTGGAAAATTAGGTTTAATCGAGGATTGTTGACATTGAAGAGTTAAGTGGCAGGAGATTGTGAAATCAGCTGCTGTGTGAAGTTCCGGATCATTTACGTGAAGTTGATTGATATAGTTACTGCCGGTTGAACCTGAAGATAAGACAAATCACGCAATTGCTTGATTAATTTAAACGAAGAACGTTTTCCGTCAACGGGAGAATATATATTGGTAGCCCTAACTTGGTAGAACACATCTATCGGCCTTTTATGTTTATTTATTTCAGACTATTTTAAAGAGGTAGCCGATATCAGTGAACCAGCAACTGCTTTTTACACACGGGCCCTCTGTAACCAGATACATAAAAATACAATCAATATAAATTACCAAATACAGAGATTGCATTCCATAATCAAAATACAATTAAAAAGCTAAAAATGGAATAAGTTTTGATAAATAGGTATCCTATACAATAACACACATACACTGTACACCCCTGAGTACACATAGCACCCCAAAGTACTATTATCCAACCCCCAAAAAAAAAAACAACCCCCTATAATGTCACCAGACCCAAAACATGCAACTTGACAACACACACACTCCACCACACACACACACCCACATACACACCCCCCAAACGCACACCCCTCTCACATGCAACCCACACCCCCCCTACACACCTCCTCCGCCCCCCCCCCAACACCCATCCACACACCCATCCAACACCCACAGCCCCCCCCCCCACACCACACATCACACACAGACACACCACACACAACCCCCATGCACCACACTTACACTCACATCCAAACAACCGGCTTTTTCGCCGCCCAATTCGACAGCCGTTGCGAAGGTCATCACCTCAGCAAAGAGCTAAGTTGAGAGACAGGTGGGCGAGCTACTTGACAAGGGGCTGATTCAGCCAGCTGACAGTCCTGTCCAGTCCTGTGAGTTCTGTTAATAAGAAGACGGTCAAAACGCCTCTGTCTTTTACAGAAGGTTTAAACGAGGTCACCCGTGAAAAAGAACGCCTATCCGTTGCCGAGGATTGACGACTCCTTGGATGCGTTATGGTGCCGCAAGTATTTTTTCACACTTTGACTTGGCAATCTTGGTATTGGCAGGTCGAAATGGATCTGGATTGCTCGTGATAAATCGGCGGCCCTTACTCAACACCCATTGGCTTGTATTTTGCCATTTGGACGTGCAACGCACCCTAAACTTTCGAGCGACTGATGGAAAAAGTGTTACCGGGCTGAGGTGGGAAAGTTGTTAGTCTACTTGGATGACTTGATCTGTGATCGGGCAAACATTGGAAAAATCGGTAGACCGGCTAGCAACTGGGGTTGATAGATTTTCGAGGAGCCCACTCAGTTGAATCCAGTCCAAATGCCAACCTATTTCAACGGAGGTTGCTATACTGGGGGGCATTTAGTATCCCCAGAAGGAAGTCCACACAGAACCTATCGAAATCTAGGCGTCCTCGATTGGTTGCCCAACACCAATCACCCAAAATCAGGTGCGCAGCTTTCTAGGCTTACGCGTCTTATTATAGACGATTCATCCGAGGCTTCATTCTAGATCTAGAATATCGGCCAGGGAATAGCATTCAAACGCTGTGATGGGCTGTACGCAGACCATGTCGCCAAGCGGCGATGGGCGAGAACAACTTGAAGAGCAAGCTGGAAGAGCAACGCCAGATGGAGCGGAAATGGGCAGGAAGAAATTGGCAACAAGTGTCCAAAGAAGTGAGCCGCTATTGGGGATTAGTGATGGGTGCCAAACCGAGGTGGATTGTGTGTTAGCTGACTCAAAGGATCAACCACTTATAAAGATATACTGTGTGTATCGTTACATTTGCCAATTTGGATGCACAAGACCAACGGGGCGAGGAAATAGGAAGGGAATGGAAGACGAACTGAGTGGAGTCAAAACGGATTTGACCTTTGTGGCGATTTAGCTGGGGGAAGGAAACGATGGAACATGGAGAATGAAAGATTCGGGTAGGGGCAAACCTGATGAATTAAGCGAGGACTGGGATCGTATTGTATCTGGCTTTGCCCCGGAGGTTCATTTGACACAATAAGAGCAGCCCAGCAAGAGGATGATGAAAACGGGTCGTTAATTCTGGAGAAGAAAGAGAAGGATGAAGAACGGCTTACTTGGGACCAGATATCTGATAAATCTGTACCAATGAAAAAATTATGGGCTCGTGGGACGTACGGCTGTCAGCAGGGGTCCTCGTCAAACGGTGGGAACCTGGAGGATGGAAAAAAAATGGTCAACAAAGTGGCTGAGCTTTTTACCCCGGAAAAAGTGCGGAGAAGCGAGTATTAGACGAATGCATGCCGCAAAGACGGCTGGTCATCTTGCTCGAGACAAGACTCTACCCAAGGTATGTGAGAGGTACTACTGGGTGGTATGGACGCAGACGTTCAGCGCCTTCCTCGCGCGGTGTGCTATGTGCTCGCAAAAAGGGCCGCCACGCAAACATTTGAGCACTGGCAACAGTAGTACCGAATTGGGGCTCCGGTGGAGCGTGTGGCGATAGATATACTTGGCCCTTTGACCGAGACCCAGAAGGAAATTCGTATATTCTTGTGGGGGAAGAATACTGGACAAAATGGATGGAGGCGTATGCAATCAAGGACCAGCAGGCTGAAACGGTGGGCGGCAAAATGGTGATGAGTTTATCTGTAGGTTTGGAACTCCCTGGAAATTCACTGCGTAGTATTGTGAAGAAGGACACGGACTACCCCATATAATTCCAAGTCAGATGGCCTTGTGGAGGATGGGTACAACCGCACCATAGTGAATGCAGCAGGCAGTGTCACTCCTGATTCAGCCCCGCCAGAACCAGAAGGACTAGTTTATTGGATTCGTTATTTATTCAGGAAATTACTTCAATACAAAGTACTGATATCCCAGGAGATCCTGATTAAACTAATCTACAAAGATGAAATAGTTACACAATAGGGTTAAATATTACTTTACATAAAAATGAACCCAAATTTGCACCAAGGCATGCTAGTTTAAAGTAGTAACAATTAAATGGCAATGACTTTTAATTCAGGTTTAAAATCATGGAATTAAACCTGGTACGAAGATCAGGAGAAAGCTTGTCCATGAAGTTGTGGCTCTATAATGGAATGTTTTTTTTCAGAAGTTGTGTTCCATGTTGGAACAACCCCAACTATTATTGAGATGACTTATTAGTGCATTTTGAATGAGTAGAATGGTGAAAACAAAACTAAGTTGAAGAATATAAGTTGGGCCATGTGCCTTCGACATTTGAAAGTTAAAGTAATTGGTGTTCCCATCTCAGTTAGTCTTAACCCAGTCCAGCTCTGTCAACATTCTTCCAATGAAGTTCGAAGATCTGCAAGGAAGTACGATACGAGCAAGTATATTTTGTAGGAGCTGAAGATCTTTAATACATAAAAAAAACTCAAATTAGACCAAACAGAACTGCAGTAGTCAAACATATGGAAAGACAGGGCGTGAGCAAGCATATTTACAGTCTTACTGGGAGATAGTGTTTCACTCTATAAATAACCCCAATGCGCTTGGATATATTAGAAGATAAATAATTTACGTCTGCCATAAGTAGGATCAAATGTACTCCTAAGTAATATAATTTTTCAACTCTTTTCAAATTGTCTCATCATATACAAGTGTATGTTTTTAAAAATTGCCTTAGAAACATGGATTTTTTTAATTATGGACAAAATTAAGTCCATTTTGAATCTTTGAGTTTTGCAATTTGATCTTGAAATTTAGGGACTGTGATTAATCTTGGACATGTGTGCACATAACAAAGTGAGGAGAGGTATAGAAAAGGTGATGTTTGTGTTATGTTAATGTGGTTGTGTGGGTAGCAGCGCATGCATGTGTGGTTGTAAATGTTTTGACGGGGGATAAATTGCACCATAATGGCCCTACTCATTGGTCTGACTGTGTGGGGGGGGGGGGGGCAGGGTAGATAATTCTGTCGGGTCCTGAGGGGGAATTGGCATTGGTTACCATTAAATTAAATAATGCCAATTAGTAGCAGCAGCAGCAGTCATAGTGGAGGGGGGGTGGGGGGGTAGGACACGACTTGCTTGATTTGGGCATTGGGGATTTCCAACGGTAATTTGGGGAACTGTTACATGCATTACTATGCAGTCTCTGTGTAAGTTATATAACAAAATCTCATACAAATTAAAAAAAAAAAAATCATTGATTTGTTTATGTTTGGCTGATTGTTTCCGTCTTCAAAATATTGGGTCCGCAGGAGTCGCTCCCCTAGCTGCAATATCGGACAAAATGGAATAAAATTGCATTCATCCAGAATTTTGAAGGATGCGACCAAACTGTGGCCCAAATGAAAGTTAACATTGGCAAATTTGATGCACTCACACACTTGAACCATTCAGCTCTTGTGGAGTAGATTCACTGGGAGAACTTGGGTAAATTGCCTTTTACGCCCCTGATAAAGTCATAGCATCACCTTCATTATAATCTGGTCAATTTTAAAAATGACAGCATTGTTTATTTTCTTGGGTGGCTGGGGTTGGGAAATGTGGGTTGTTGTTGGAGGGTGGAGATATCCTTGAAGATGAAAGTGTGGTGTATGGGGCTGTACGTGTGAGAACAATGATGTGTATGGGGTGGGACATGGTGTCTGAGCGGAAATGGATGGGATTGGGAAGGACGGACGAGAGCAATGATGAGGGTGAATGTGTGGTGTGGAGTTGAGGGTGAGATGTGGACTGAATGCGGATGTTAGGTTGGGGAAAAGCGATGGACCATTGGCAAAGGCAAATGTGTTGTACGTTGGTTATGGGAACATGCGAGGAGGAAGGATGAGGGAGTTTTACGAAGGCTTTTGAGTTTGAGGTTTGAGGAGGGAGGAGGAGGGGACGTCCAAGGAATACTTGGAAGCGGGTGGTGGACGGGGGTAGGGAGGATTGGGTTGAGGCTGGATGCATGAATCGAGTGAGAGTGGAAGGAGGGAGTAAGGGGGTTGTTGCGAGTGTGAGGTGAATTCGGCCACCCCCGTTCACAATCCAGATTTAAAATTTGTATACTACTACTTCAGATAATTGGCCATATTAAAATAGGTAAAGCTAAAGTCCGATTTGTACCAGCAGTGTCATGAATTTAGCGCGTCCAATGTTGGAGATTTACACCGGCCATCTGTCTATTGTATGATAACCGGAGTTATATCTTTTGATAGATAGGTATATTCGAGTTGGGTGGGTGGTTGGCCCAAACTTAGGCTTGCTTAGAGAAAATATACAATGACTAACACACAATGATAAGGCTCGCCCCACCAGAAAAAGTTTTATTTTTGCTACAAGATTTTAGAAAATGTTTTTTTTATTATCTTCCACTTCCTCACATTGTAACACGCGATTACCATATTGCATAAAGAAGTCTGTGCACCTTTCCAGAGGACATATCAGATTAGGAAAACAAAATGACCTACCACGGTATCTTTGGTTCTTGTCCCCGTTGATCTCCCTTTTGTATCTTATGGACACTAGTTCTACAAACTCTGCTGGGTACACAAGATCATATTTGTGATATTGGCTGCCACCAATCACAATGTATAGCACAAAATGAATCAAAATCAATTCAAATTATCCTATAAATGACTCAACTCAGTGTACACTTAATTCCTTAAAATATGGCATAAGAACACAATCTTAAAATAACCAGTTTCCAAGCAGGTTACAAAAAAAGTTCCTCTAGAATTATAAATGAGCTTGTCATGTAGGACGAGTACCCGTATCTCATCTAATTAGCCAAATCAAGCAGAACTCTATCTGAGTCTAAATTTCATCCAATATCTTTCTGTATTCTTTTCACTAATATATTGTATACCGTATTTTACCACCTACAATTCATGCCTACATCTCACAATCACACATCAGAGGGTGTTTTGAGTCATCCCAAAATGCACCAGCTTTGGGAAATTTCACCTCAATAGCATCATGTGAACCCATAACAAATTCCTATTATTAACAATTAAAAAAACCATGACTTATCGGCTCATTTGAGCACAACCAAAGCGTTGGTACTTAGGGAAAATTTTTAGCATGGATATGAATATCTTGTGTGTGGTTTCTTAATCTTTTGGAACACTTTTGTCCCTAAGTATGTATGTGTTTCGTACATATAGAGAAAATTGATATGCATCATGGATTTGATTCAAAAACACCCTCTGGTCACACATTATGCAGGGATGTCCAGAAACTGATCTAGAAAAAAAGTCTGACATAGTGAAATTTAAATTGGTCCACCTTCAAGTCCCACAGCTGCACTAGGTTTACTTACCTTTGATACCCCAAATAGGCAGGAATTGTAAGTTGTTATCGTTTTCTGCGGTAAAAGGTAAAAGTACACCAAATGTACTCGAGGGTTTTCACAGAATCGTGCGCGCCATGCATTAATATACACTCTGCGTCTCTTGATGCCTTGCGCTACATTATTCATATCAGTCGCCACGTATGAGGGCCTCGCCCTATTTGGTGGTAATCAAAGTAGTAATGAGTTTGCAAATGGACCCCTGTGCTAGTAACATCCTTCATGAAATCAAATTCACCCTACTTGTGCGATGTCATCTCTCACACAAGATAAGACAGCAAAATTGTCACTCCAGTATAAAATCTTAACTTGAAACAAGTACATGAGGATACCTAGTATTACCTGTAAGCTGCATTTCAATTGGTTATTGGAATGAATATATGATGTAATAGCCAATCAGAAATGCGTTTTGTATGAAAGGCAGGCAGTGCTGAATGGGTTAAGGCTATCCCAGAGGATGTTTTGAACCAATCCCATTAAGCATTGAAATGTCTGCCTATACTGTACTGAACTAAACACATGTAAGTCTTAGGGCTAAAAAGTGTACAGAAGCTAGAGAGGACCACAAAAAATTTCATGATCATGTAAAAATTCCGAAGTATTAACATTTGGGTTGAAAATGAGTGGCAAAAGTCAGGGTTTTATGTGTTAATAGGATTTTGGTGGGATCACATATGACCCTATTGACCGGTGAATTGAAATTTCACAAAAGGGGTGCATTGTGGGATTGCTCAATTACACCCTTGAGGTTGCAAAGCTTTAGGGCTTGGTGTTTTGGTTGGGTCACGTTGAAGCCTTTACATAATAGCCCTGTTAATGCCACAACACTTGAAGTGGCTAAGTTATTCAACAATTAAAGTCCAAAGAATTTTGTGTTTTTTTTAAAAAACACCACAGTCCAATCTTGCTTGGTGTGTGTGGAAATCTTAAAATATCTCTTTTATGACTAGTACAAACAAGAATATATTCATGCTTTACATTGTTGAAAAATGGCTTATAAAATATATGTATTATATTTTTTACCATGTAACCAACTTGTCACTTACCACTCCATGTGAAAACCCTAAACCTGGTTGGCCAACACTTCATTATGGGAGTTTCTGTAACCTGACCCATCTGACACTTTTTTCTGACACACTATGAATTGAAACCTTTTAACGGAAAGAAACCTGTTTCTTTATTTCGTGAAGAGTTTCCGAATTAATAAGTGTGTCAGAAAAAAAGTGTGCAAATGGTTCAGGTTATGGAAAATCCCCTTCATTATATTTAACTCAACCTCCATCTTCCAAACAAGGGGATGGTAAAAGGGTTGATATTCCACATTTTAAAAATATTCAGTTTTTGGTATCAAATTTTGAATTCTAATGAACCCAATGCTGCGTGTTGTATCACTCTTTACACCTATTTCATGATTAGCAAGTTCCACCTATGTACACTACTCTCCATGACTCCATATTATACAAGATACTAATTATTGGCAACAACAAAAAAATATTCAAGTTTGTTTTCTTTGCAACATAATCAACGTTTGGACATAATTCGAGTCATCAACACACAAAAAACTTAGAACAGTTCTACATTTCATCAAAATTTCAAAAAACATTACAAATTTTGCCGCATTCTTGACATCCTAATTCATATCACATTTCAAAAACTTTGGAGAGATTACAGCATGTTTTGTTGCAGTTATTTCACAAATTTAACATGTATGTTGTTTATAATATTTCCAAAATACAATGTTGTGGCCTTATTAAAAAGTTACAAGCTCATTACATAAAGTCTAGTATTACACACAAATGAGGACCCAATTTTGAATTTAATCAGTATACAACAAAACTGTGCCCTACCCCCTTCACATTTGACACAATTGTTACTGCTATAAACAGCCAAGGAAATTCAAATAGGGACGCTGGCTGCATGTTACACTAGGGGACCACAGCCTGTGCACTGAAAGGAATCGACGGAAGTCCTCCAAATCTTTGTTCCTGCACACAACTATGCAGGGTGATGACACAATAGCATTGTTGTATGGAGATGAAACGAGTGATTTATTTGAGATTGATAAGACAAAATTAGATGTCCTGTCGGCAGAAAATATATTTCCCAATGGTTTTGAAAATGATGTTTGAAATTATATGACAGTAAAGTACATAGTTAAAGTACATGAATTTTAAATGCTTTGTTTTAATTGAATCAAGGTCCATCAATGTGCTAGAGATTCTGCAACACTTGGTTAATTCAGGACTCATAAAATACAATTTTAGCAGAGTCCCATAAAAAAAATGAATAGACTGTTTTATGTGTGACGGTGACGGTGGTTTTTCTGATGCTCTTTGCAAATTATGCGCCCGCAGGCGGAGGGCCCATCTCTCTGGTAATTGGCATTGGGGTCCAGCTCTCCTCATATAATGTTGCTGTGGGGGGTTCTCCACTCCTCCCGCACAGCGAGTCTGTTGTGCATTCCCACCATATGCAGGTACCCAGTTATACACCTGGTGAGAAGAGAGGCAAGCGAGGTAAAAGTGCCTTGCCCAAATGCACACATTGGCGACAGCGGGGCTCGGAACTCACAACACTTGGCTTTATGAGCGAGGCGCTGATCCAAATGCACCTCTTTAGCAACAACACATTTTCACAAAATTCCAAGGCATTTATGGAAAATAGTTAAGGAGTCTATACCTACAATTCTAAGTCCTTGCTTACGATTCATTTCATCCATTTTATCAATCTATAGAAGTATAGATTATAGAATTTTATCCCATACTCTCACTCACTGATTTGAAGCTGAGAGTGGATTTAGCGCTCTATAGTAATCTATATATCTCAAACTATATAGCTCAAGATTGAATAAATAGATCTAAAATCATTTTCAATTAATGGCCAGGAAAACAAATAAAAACTAATAGTTTGTGTCTTATATATAAAATACTGAAGGTTTTGGGTACAGGTGTTGCAATCACCTTTTGAATTTTCTGGTTAACTTACCACCAATTGTCATTGTCTTGCAGTATGACAAGCAGATAATGCCTGTGCTGTGGGTATGGTGTAAATAATCTAAACTCTAAGGATGGGTAATTTTTTGCAAAAACATGATCTTTTCCGTTAAAATTCATGATTTGTGGGGGAAAGAAAAACGCTAATATCTTGAGTTTTTAAATATTACACCAATACCCCACCGCACATAAATGTTAAGTAACCCATGTAAATGGAATAGGTGGAGGGTAGCACTGGAAAAAAATGATCAAAATGCTAAAAATATTTTAAAAAATGTACTGTGCGATTATGTCCAACCTGAGACCTGAACCTTCAGTTTATTTTATGACAAAGACAAACTATTAATTTACATTTGTTTAATCATGGCCATTTATTAAAGGTTGCATTTCGTGATTCCAGCACCTGCTGTTTTTATTCATTGATCACTAATATCCTTGAGAAAAAGCTTATTCTCAAAATTTGAGCGTCCCGATCTTGCGTTTTGTTTTTATGAGCAATAACTCGTTTCCCACAGTCCCATGGACTAATTCGCTTGTAATTTCTGTCCGTTACGGACAGAAAATACACAAAATTGCAAATTTTACAGATGCGACCCAATTTGCACGTAGATTGGGCACACGTGGAGCTAATGCTAACGGTACAGATGATAAAAAATTCAAAATTTTTTAAGTAAGGCGGGGAGGGGGGGGGCGGGACGAGGCTGGGATCACGAAATGCCCCTTCGTTAGAATAAACCAATTCATGTAAGACCTATCTAGTCAAAATCTGAGTATCTATGGCAACTTCTTCTTTACTGGTAAATGCGTTGAACACATACACAAAAGTTCACACCCCCCGTGGAAAATTGACTGGGGAAAAATCAACTCCCTCATCTTCAGAAAAATTGTTACTTTTTCAAAAACAATTTATACACCCCACTCTTTAACCAGATATTCATAACAAGCACAAAACGAGCAATTAAGTGAAAGGCAGAAATTTACCACAGAGCTGGTTATAGCCCTATTCCTTTGAAACCAATGAAGCCTATGGAATACTGTATTACTAACTCTAATTGTGACATTCAACATTTCCACAGATAATTCTCTCAGTGAATACCAATTTATTGTTTACGTGGTAGACTTCAAAATGATTATTTGTACTGGGAAAGGGAAGCTGAATTTTGTGAGAAACAGAATTTAATACAGCAAACACAACATCTAAATCTACAGAAAATAAAAATAATAAATCATCACATACAAATCTAGTACTATGCATATCCTCAGTGACCCTACACCTAAGTATATTCGTTCAAACTACATTTAAGATTTTGTGCATTTTCTCGTCACATGACCAGCATGTGCACCACCTCACCAAAGGCAACAACAAATCAGGACTTGATTTTCTCTGGTTTCAAGTTTTTAAAAAATTCAATCACACACAAAAAATTGTATTTTATAATAGTAAGCAAAAAACACTAGTCTGGAATAAAGTTTCATGTGAAGTAGTGTTTAAAGATAAAGACCAAAATTACATGGATGTTGAAAGAAAAGATTATGCCTTTCCCAACTGAACTCGCTGTTAAAACCATACTTTTTTCACAATCATACAATATCCAGATGTTAAAGGAAGAACGTACTAAGAATAACTTTATACAATATTAAATGAAAATTAATTAAAATGTATAAAATAATTATGAAACATATGAGTGGTTTCAGGAAAAAACGAATTATAATAACCATCAAAAATGAATAAAAACATTTTGTCTGACCATGCGCTATTTGAATTTCACGCTTAATGTATTTATGGGATATGTATAGTGTTATGCAAAACCGACGGCGAGGGTCGACCGTAGTGTCATACACCTTCAAATGTGACGCTTATAATGTGTATTACTATTTTTTGTTGTGGCATGTGTCTGTGATGCAAACGTTGCCAACCGTATCGCATAACCGTATACATAGCGCGAATTTTAAATAGCACATGTCAGCTAGAGGGTTTTAATTCATTTGTTATGGTTAATATAATCCTGTTCTTCGATGAAACCACTAAATATGTGGTCAATAATTATCTTTACGTAGTATATTGCCTATAATATTATTCGTTTTTTTTTTTTTTTTTTTTTTTTTTGTTGTACGGGTTCTCCTTTAAGGGCCCATAGAATGGTAACTCTTTATTTTCAGCTGCCTAACTACACAAGATGATGAACACCTACAAGGTTGTAAAAAATAAGTACACTAAACCATGGATTTTCTTAAAGTTATCAAATGATTTACAACTGAGGTTTTATTAGGAACAAAATGAGGTCATTAAATATGCAAATGAGTGCAAAACACAATATTTGCTAAAAAAAAAGTAAAAAATTAACATCTTATTGTATCTATCATATGACTTCCTTGATTTCTGATTATATTTAGATATATCCATTTTAGGGTTATGAAAAAGAACACATTTGAGGAAAAAAAGTGGCACATTTTTCAAAAAATTAATTTGCATTATTATGGAAAGTAGATTTTCATATTTATGGATCTATAAATGAAATGAATTTTAAAAATTAACTGCAGATTAATATTACTAAGATGACATTTTACGGAATTCCTCATACAGTTGATTAAAAAATCACCAGGATTAAAACAATGGAAGAAAAAAGAAACCAAGAATATTGATTTTTTTTTGGATTTCATTGTGTAGGAAATTGTCATTTGGTTCAATTATCAATGCAAAATCGCCGATAACTTGTGAACCAAATAAGCGATTGAATGGGATTATAAAACCACTTTGGAAGAGCAAAACATATCTTTAATAAATATCTCAATTTTTTTACCATATGTGGGCCCTTAATTCAACGCATTTGATGAGATACTAACACACACAACACTCTCTCTCTCTCTTGTTCATGGTTTAACAGAGTCCTTGAATATAAAGCTCTTTCCAAAATTTAAGTTGATGAAATGCGTAAGTTTTCATGTATGAAAAATGAGGGGGGCATTTATTAGGGGGGCGTGTTACAAACAAATAGAGTATGCTAATTAGGACAACCTACACATGTTGATTGTACTCTTGAGTAACGACACATCTTGTCTGCATTAACTCATACATCTTCCACATGAAAGGTTTCATTTTTTTTTTTAACTCTAATATTAAAACTCATAATTAAGATTTTTGAACTTCACTTTAAATCAAATTCTTACTACATTTGTAAAAAAAATGCAATGCATTTGTGCAGTCATTCCTGGTTTTTTACATTCGATATCAAAAATATTCTTTCACTTTCACGCATCTTGCATTATTGCATAAGTAAAGATACAAAACAATTTATTCCAATACGACACAAATCTGCATCTTGTATAAAAAATTGGACGTTCAAGTCCTGTGAAAATGATCACTTTTTGTTTAGATGTTATGCAAATCAAACAATGACAATTTTAAAGACCATATTATGATAAACTTTAAAATATTAACACAAACTACTGTACAACTACTTGGCACATATATCGATCTTGATGGTTTTGTTACAACCTATAACGGGGTGTGTAAATTCAGTGGCCGTGCCAGACTTCTTTTTCTGGGGGGGGGGGGTCAGGGGTGGGGCAAAGTAAAATTTGTGGGGGGGGAATTTTTAAGTTTTTTAATTTGGGGTGGGGGGCAAAACAACCCAAATTTTGAGATTTTCAAAAGGTTAGTCCAATTTGCTGCTTTTGCCCAACATTTGTGTTTTTTGCCCAATACCAAATTTTGCCAAAAATACTGTCAGTTTTCTTCGATAGGGGGGAAAACTGAGGGGTGGTAGAAAAATAATTGGGGGGGGGGGGGGAAATTTCCCGCATGGCCCCCCTGGCACCGCCACTGGGTGCTGCAACAGCAGTACACCCCCAACAAATGGGAAATAATCATGAGATGATGAAGAGAGCGAGAAACAAAAGACAGTGATTTTCTTCACCACAAATTGTGTACAAAATAGGCCCTGAATTTGTCAAAACCGTACCTCTGACCTAAAAAGTTGTTACACTTGGGACAGTATTATCTTTTTTAGAGTATAGAGTGACATTCCTTTTACACGCACCTTGTACAATGCATATGTGCTTTGGTAATAATAATTAGTTTGACACCATGAAAATATATGCTATTCATTACGTACGGCACATGGAACTTTTTGACTGTTCCTTAGGATTATTAAAGGCGACTCAGAGATTCCCGAACAAACAAATCAAGATTTTGCATATACATAACGCTTGTCTGCTTACTAATCAAGTGTGAAATAACTAGAGCAAATCAAAGTTATTCATATAAGAAAAATCACAACTTGTCATAAATTCTGGATCCAAATTTTTGCTGTACCGGTTTTATCCTATGGCAATGTTCTACTGTACATTAATGTTGACTGCATTGAAACAAAAAAATCTGATCATCTCTAACTTGGGGACTATCTTTAGTTCTAGATGAATATTTTAATTTACTACATAATAAAGTGATATTGAAATCTCTGAGTCAGCCTTTAATATACAATTGCCATCGGACTTACAAATTATGCAGCTTAATGCTCTGCAAAACAAAAACCTGGCCCACTGCAATTAATGGTTTAATGCTTTAATGCCATCAAATCAAAGGGTATGATGGAATAATAAATCTTTAACCCAATGGCTATAATAAGTTGTCGTTTTGCAAAGTACAGTACTCCCATTATGCCAGTTTAGCTTAGCTATCCAAGGTGTGCATGCATACACCACTAAAGGAACTTATATGCAAGCCCAAAACAAAGTTAAAAGGGGTTATTGCAAGGGGAAATAACACGTTATTTATACAGGTTAAAATTTCAATATTTAATGAATGTTTGAAAAAAAAGAAATAATAGTCTATGAAATTCTGAGATTTGACTCAAGTCTACGCAGTCATGTCAATATCATGGTTAGGCCACATGATTTTACTGTTGTCTTTAATTACTGTAGAAAAGATAATAGGAAGATGTTTGCCAAAAAGCATTACTTAGTATCATACACGTCTTTAAGCTTGATGTAGAGAATATTAAAACACTATATGCATTTTTGTTTTGTTTATTTGCCATTTTTACCACAGTGACTTTAGTCTCAGTTAGGTCTAAAATATAGAAAAAAATAAAAAACTTAAAAAAAGCAAAAAATAACAATAATATTATTAATAAAAAAAAAAAAAAAATTAGTCCCGTATTTTGCGAATATATGCAAGTTTGGTATTAAACAATGCTTTTGGTGGGGGACAAACTATTCTATACGGATAATACATAACCTTGTGATTTTTTACATGATCATCAACATGATAGCTACCATGATACGGGCATGGTCATTAATGATCAGGGCAGTATTACATGACACATGGTTGTGAACTAATGCTGCTTCTCAAATGTTCTCCCTGAGGACATTCATGAGAACCGGAGGTGCGTGACGCTAGTGACTCCAAGCAGGAGTGGGATATCGCTTGTTTCTACCCCCAGAGACACGGAGGATCTTGTGACAGCTGGTAGGGTTCCTTTCTAAGTAGTCGGCCATTAGTGTATCGTAAAGTAAAGCTGCTTTGAAAGAAGGTATTTCTAGGTGCATCAGGCACTGTGGGTTGAAGTAAAAAAAATGCATTGTTAATATGATTGAGCCACACATAGTAATGACTACCTTTTAGGCCAAAAAAAACCAAGGTTTGCCTCAGAAGGAAATGTTAAAAACTGTTGAATTGCATTTTTTTAAATGCTATAAGAAATATTCAAAAACACATTATGTTTTATAAATCATTACAATGAAGCTTGATTCCTTTCCAATGTTGACTGAAACTTATGCATTTCCCTTCTGAGAAGCTGAATGCCCCAACCAACCCAAATTACCATAATAACACCCCTCTAAAAGAGAAAATGGTCTCGACAAGTGACCCAGGTCACACCTTGTCGACCTTAGCTCTTCCTTAATTGGCCAGTTTTGGCTCAAGCCCACACGACGCGTATGTACATATATTTGTGGGGGGCATGGGAGAGGGGAAGTCACATTGGAAAGGAAATTCAGGCTCCGTTAGATTGATATAAAAACATAATGGTTTTTGATAAATCATTACACTTTTGAAATAGATTTCCTTTAAACCAATGTTGACTGAAACATATGCATTACCCCGATTGAATGAATATTTTCAATCAACACCAGACTAGCCACTCAGTCGGAGTGAGCATGATAGTAGAGCAGCAAACGACTGCAGACAAAGGCAAGGACAAGAACTAAACATAAAGCAACATATGTTAAAAACTAAGGTATTAAACATAAAATTCGGGGGACATAGATGCTCACCTTACAACGGAATATCCGGGGAGAGCGTCACAGTCTGGACACCGGAAGGGAGACTTATGTATAGTGAAGTAGAATTAGTGTTGTTTGCAGGGAGTGCCCTCGCAACTTTCTCTTGGGGAGTTTGTTCGTTTGTAGTACACCGACGAAAAACGTTGTGGGAGCACTCCACGGGATATTAATCATAGCCCGAGATTTCAGGCAATGTGATTCCGCGGTGAGGGCCCAGAGGAAAGTGAGATAGGAACAGAATGGGCTCGAGGCTTTGTGAGCCCTATACCGCGTTGGGAATCATTAATTACAGCGCTTAACCATCTAGCAATTGTCGCTATTGACGCGGACCGTTGGGGGGAAGCGTGTGTTGTGTAAGAAACAACGAGTCGTTCGAGCTCCTGAGCGGACTAGTTTTCCGTTTAGTACTCAAGGGCCCGAACGGGGAAAACAAAAGCGATCTTCCCGCCACGAAAAGTGACATGCAATTCGGGGTAAGATAATTGTGAGTGTCGAGACTGAGGTGACTCGTTCTTTGCCAGAAAATCCGGCCTGCTGACAAGAACATTTGACCTGTCCCGAGAGAATTTCTGACGCTTGACCATAGGAATATTCTTGATCTCAGAGCATCGTCTCCCAGAGGCGGAGAGCGACTCCAAGAAGGACTGTCTGTGGGTACTGTTTTAGTGATTGCCTCAGCATTGAGGTTAGAATGGGGGGCTTCACTCAAAAGGCTAAGACAGTGTGAGATCCCAGGGAGGGGGACACCGTCGTCCTGGTCGGAGGAGGTCTTGTATTAAAACATCCCCCTAGAAGGAGACGGATCGAACACATCGTCAGTGATGGTAGATCCGTCATGGAAACCTCTATGGATCGCTAAAAGATAGCGGACTTTTAGTTTCTGACAGTCGAATTTTCAAGTCCGCTATCAAAGCGATAGGTGAGAAAGTCAGCGATCTCTGCTACAGATGCCCGAGTCGGAGACACCTCTCGGCGCTCACACACAGCGCGAGTAGGGTCCACAGACGCTTAGAGTAAGCGGCCTGGGGACTTCCTTCTCAAGCAGATATGAGCGAGGCACCCTCTGCGAAAAACGGCCAGATTCGGCATCGCTGGCCGGATAATGGTCACGCAGTCAACGAAGATGCTCCACGAAGACTGGCGCTCCCTCAGTCCGGAAGGATACTAGGCCGGAGGATCGGTGACGCAAAGCGGCAGAGCCCAAGCGATCCACCATTGGCCGAAACCAAAGGTGTTTCGGCCCAAAAGGGGAGAGCGATGAGGAGCCCGCACGCCTCCCGCACGATTTTCGAAACTACATGATGCAGAATCGGACGGCGGGAAGGCGTAGGCCGTGACCGACCACAGTCATCGACAGGGTCGACTGCGGGTAAGCACCAGGGTCGTGAGTCCGGGTGCAGTACAGGGGGAGCTGGTGACTCAGGTTTGATGCGAAACAGGTCGATCTGCAGGAACTATACAACCTCTGGAAGATCCTCTGAACGACATCTGGTTCAGTATCCACCCTCCGCGGCCGTCATTCTGCCACGACACAGATCGTCGGCAAAGAAGTTGACGGCCCCTGGAGTGTGTACTGGGGACATCGTGATGGCCCGGGCCCGACACCACACTATGATTCGCCATGGCTCGGCGAGTGACGGGCCGGGGACCCGAGTCCCGCCCTGCTTGGTGATGTAGGCCACCACTGGTGGATTGTCCGACCTGTACTAGGGACACTTGGAGTGGTAACCTTCGCCTCGCAGTGAGCTAGGGTTCGTTCCCTGAGGCGCATAGGTCTAGGGTGAAACCCCCCAACCCGAATTCGACACGTCCATCGTGATGCCAACATCGAAGGAGGCGCAGGGAAAGAGATCTAGTCAGTTGGGGCGGTGAGGGACCACCATGCCAGGGTGTTCCCGGACCCCGTTATTGATAGGGATCGGACGGGAATATGGGTGCTTGATCGGCCTGGAGTTGCCGTACGAGGTGCATTTGAAGCAGCCTCATGGGAAGGACAATACGGGACCAGGTCGACGAGACTGGCCAACAAGCTAGAAGGCGAAGCCCGTCTCGAGAGGGGCCTGCGTAAGCAGCGACATGGAGTAGCAGCCTGAAAACGACCTCCACACGTCGTCAGTAGGATGTGCAATGCCCGGAAAAAAAAGAGCAGTTGCAGCCGAGCACCCAGCTACCTCAGGTCCATGAGAGGTGGGTTAAGGCTGATTTGTCGAAGGTGACAATGAAGCCCAACCTCGGCACGACCTGAACGGTACCGCTGACCATGTCGGCCGTCCCTGGGGCGACGGGCCGGAGATCAAACCAGTGTCCAGATACAGGCAGAGGGTTTTGACCACTGAGCCTGAGGGGAGGCGCCCACCTCGGGTCACCATCGTGAAGACCTGGGAGAGGTGGATAGTCGAAGGGGAGGCACGTCCACTAGTACGACTGGCCCCGGATTTGAAATCTGAGCCACGCGACGGTCGGATTTTTGGCGACTGGGACGTGAGGTAGGCGTTCTTTCAGATCCAAGAGACGCCCCAGCTCCCTCAAGGACAGGCAGGATCGACGCGAGAGGAGTTTCCATCCCGAACTTCTTCGGCTTGATATACTGATTCAGAGGCTCAGTTCAGGATGGGCGACAATTCCCGGTCTTCTTGGGGGCCAAGAAAGAACGTCGACCAAAAACCCTCGGTGAAGGGAGGGTCGACTGGGGAGAGGGCACCTCGCATGAGCGCCGAGACATCGATCCGAAAGAATGAATTCTTTCGGTCCCCGGAAGGGGGGTAGGGTATCGGGGGGGAAAGTCGGGGGGTTCCGCGGTGAACTATATGCGGTACCCGCTTCCACAACACTCAGCACACAAAGGGGCGGGGGAAATGGCTGGCATTCCCGCGCGTAAGAACGCAAGCGGCGCCCACTGAGGTGGAGGGTCCTCTCCCAGGGGAGAGGTCCCGCGGCCGAGTGCCCTTCAGGACGAAGACTTCTTCCCCCTCCCGGCGCCTGCTGTTTGGGGGTGGGTGAGTCTTCGGCCTGGCCCCGGACTTGGGTAGATAGAAGTGGCAGGAAGATGACGGGGCTTCTTGGGTTGCGTGAGGCTGGTTGCCGGCTTCGCTAGGATTGGCGGAACGGCGGGAAGAAGAAGCGAGGGATCGCTTCTTCTTCTTCTGGCCGAAGATCCCCGCGAGGAGATCTTTCGCTGAGCATCCTTGAGCGCCTGCCTCGACTCCACAACGCTCTGCTGACGCAAGCAGTGAGTCACCGAACGAGACTCCGAAGAGGAACGTCCGCGATCGGGTCTTGGTCTTGGAGAGTTCCGACGCGAGATAGGAACTCAAGGTGCGAAGTCTGTGAAAGAGGCGTTCTCGCGTCGCAAGAAGCTCAGGAGACGTGCCAATGACATTGAAGCCTCGCGATGCGAGCAATAGCGGGCTAGGACAGGCCAAAGCTTCGGAGGCTTCCGGGAAGAAAACTCCACCCTAGCCCAACGGGATCTGATTCGTGGGCGCGGAACCATCGAGAAAGCGCCAGTCGTATGACAGAGGTCACGCCAGGTTAGGTGCTTCAGCTGGTCCTCCAGAAGGGGGAGAAGCCGGCGGAGCACCTTGCTGTGAGGAAACTTGGATGCTAGGTCAAGATCGATGATCGGAGTTCTCAGGAAGGAGTCATAGTCTCCTTCAGCAGTTTCAGAGACCTGGCGAATGTTTCACGGGTACGATGAGGCTTCTGATTAAACCTCCCCGGGCGAATTCCACAGTAGACCTTACGTCTGTGGGAAGCGACACTGTCCTGGACACGTGCGGGAGGGAGGAAGGGAAGCAGATTGAGCTGTCCCTCCTCCGCAGGCCGCTCGGGCGCGCAAGACAGGCCAAGCGACTCTGGCGCCCTACGCAGCACCTGAGGGGTGCAAGCGGGAAAGAGAGTCCACTCCTCCTGCTCGAAAGCTGCGAGAAGCGAAGGCTGCGAAGGAGTGTCACCGAGGTGACCCACCTCCGAGGCTGAGTCCGCCCCACCGGCGCTGTCCTCCGCAACATCGGAAGTCTGCGGCCGGTAGGCTGGTAGGAGGCCTGAGAGGACGGTTGCTGCAGCAGTGAGCGGGAAACAGAAGGCGGAGGCCAGGCGTCCCCCTGGGCGGCGGACACCAAGGCCTACCGCAGGGACAAAACCAATGGCGTAGGCTGGGTGCAGGCGCCACGGGCTCGACGCACCCAGGCCCGACACGACGAGGGGTACAGACGAGAAGGTGTGGGGACGACACCCCACGTCACCAGGCACGTAAGCCGACGGGTAGGGAGGGGTTAGACCGCTCCCTGCCTGGCCCAGGTACAAGGTGTAACCCGCAGCTGGAATGGTCCTAGCAGGAGACACAAACTGCTTGCAGCAAGTGGCGCAATGGCCGGTCGAAAGCGGGTCAGATGCGGGGCCACGAACCGCACCTGGTGCATGAGGGCTGGGAAGCCCGACGGCACGGAGGCGCGGGGGTGAACATGGCATGGAGGGGCTCCGCAAGCGGGAGCCCCCCGGTCGAAAGACCAAATCAGACTGACCCGCCCCAGAAGTCCAGCCTCGACTGGGGTGGTTTTAGGCCACGTATCGGGGACGCAGCGTAACTGAGAAGTAGGGCAGCGGGGTACTGTGTCCAAGAAGGGGTAGGCCACGAAGGCCTGCCCGCCAGGAAAAGGAACGCAGTGGCAGGGGCAACCCACCGGGTTACCACACCATAGCGGACCCGCCTGCGTGAAGCAGATGCAGGCGGACGCAAGCAATAGCAACCACAGCAGGAGTACCCGCAAGAGAGGCTGAGCCGACCTCGTCAGCCGGGGCATCTGCGGAGGCCAAACCAGCGGAGCGCCCCCCACGCGATTACCCCAGCCCCGAAGGGCACGGAACAGCATGCGGCGCCAACTGAGACGGCACTGCTATTGACTAGCAAGGCTAGAAATGCGGGGTGCATAGCAAGAGAAGCCAGTACTGCGGCGTCCCGACAAGGGATACCGAAGCCGACGCCCCAGGGGTTGCCGTGACATACCCCGAAGTGAAGGCTACCGTGGTCGCGGTCGAAGTGCACCGAGGAAACCGGGACCGCAAACCCAGTTAGGTTGGACATCCAACGAGATGGATTCAGCCCCTGGGCGACGGGCCACCATCACCACTCACCCCCACGGAATGCCCGCAGCCGCAAACCCCCCTGGGGGGTTGGGAGCGCAGACCGCGCCAGCCAGCACCGGAGCAGCCCCTAGGGCTGAAACAGGAGAGCCCAGCGGGACGATGATACGCCAAGGAGATGGCCCGAAGCCATCCCCTCAACACTTCGCGAAGCAGCCGAAGCCACCTCACCCTCGGGAGCAACGCAGAGCAACAGCGGCTGCCTTGGAAGCACCCCGGGGGGCGGGCCGATCACCCACCCCCCCCCCCTTCCGTGTAAGCAGCACGAGCGGCGTACCCATTTTCAATGATGGCCCACTGAGCAATACGTAAGGTCCGAGCCAGAAAGAGGAGCACTGTCGGTGCGGGAACATTGACTGTGATCGAGACATAGGGAGGGGGGTCCCACTTCATGAACTGGGGCCGGGCCAGCGAGCGCAAGTGGGCGCCATAAGTAGGGTGGGGGTGAGCGGAGTTGCTAGATGGAATAGCCGTGCGCAAAACTAAAAACCGTCCAGCAAATACCCCGCGTGCCGTGGCGTTCCCGGTAGCAACACGTCAAGAAACACACAAAACCAACTCTCCTCTCCTCCTCGGACCCCTTCTTTTTTCCCGGAACTGAGGTCAACGATACGGTTATAAGAAATTTTTCAAACACAGTTTTCACATCTTTTTTAAGTATACCCAAGTAAATATTAAAAAAAAGAAAATAATACGCACACCACACCACATAAAAAGTGTTATCGGAGCAAGCCGACAACAAAAGATAAACATAACAACTCACACATATGTCAAATGGCATCCAAAGCAGCAACCGTGCGTCAATGGCTGCCTTTGTGACCTGTTTCCCTCTACACAGATCACATGACAGCAATGGCGGCAAAAAGTGATACAAAAAACGAGCTCTCCGGACGGTCTTGTAGTAAAAGTCTCCGTTATTCCGTCCGACGAAAGTGCGTTATAAATCCAGTATATAATCCAGTAATAGTCCAGATAGTTGGTAGTAGTAGTAGGAGGTATTCCGTATGAGATGGCAACTAGTCAGGTATCAAAATCTCAGTTAATTTTTGGCTGTAAATTTAGCAGAGCTGCGGTACACGCGTCCCGTCTTGTTAACAGCCCCAATACGGAACTTGAGGAAGAGCTAGGTCGACAGGGTGTGAACTAGGGTCACTGGTCGAGGACCATTTCTCTTTCTTTAGGGGGTTATTTGGTAATTTGGGCTTCCACTTCTCAGAGGGAAATGACATGTTTCAGTCAACATTGGTGTAAAGGGAAATCAGATCAGTGTAATGATTTCGGGGGATTTAAAAAAAAATATGTTTTTGACCCACTTTTTCTTTGCGCGAAAATTTTCAAAACAAAATTTCAAAAGAAAAATTTCAGAGGCAAAAAAACTAAAAAAAATAATACGCTAAAAGCCAATTTTAACAAAATGCACGCCGTCAGTCTCTGAACAAATTTTTTTTTGGCCTTATAAAATACAATTTATTATAAAAACCTGACATACCCCAAAATCCAGAAAAAATTATGGCCACTTTATTTTTTAATAAAGAAATATTAAGAGAATAGAGATCAAGGGGTAATGAAATTATTCAGCTTGGGTGAATTTTGCAAAATTTATAAAAAATAGGTATTTGGTTGTGTTTGAAATATCTCAAAATTTCCACAAAATATGGGTCTTTGGGTGACTAGTTAAATTAAAAAAAATATGGGGTCTTGGGTGACAATGATGCTGAATGAAAATGGGAATTTAACAGCCTTATCACAGGTTAACCCAAAAATGGGGAGTGCCCCCACTAAAAGGGGTTGTATTATGCTATATTTAGGTACTGAGCCAATTGATATAGGTTAGAAAGGCAACAGTCCTTAAGGGTTTAAAGCCTCTTCCAATCTATGGGCACTTCTAAAGGAAAGATCTTTCAACTTATACCACTGATTCACACTGTGCAAAATCACTTACATAGTTAGGGGAGGCATTCTCAAGTTCAACAAGTGCTGCACGGAAGTCTAGCAATTCCGATCACGGAATTTGAACAAGCAATCTCCTGTGCTAGCGGTTTCTCTGGTGTGGGTGCTGGACGCTCATGGATAACAACTCCACCGTCCATTTGTCGGTGTTAGCCACGATGCATACTGCCTACGTGGATGCTTCGTCGGAGAAGAGAGTGAATTTTTTTATGCCAAAGAAGGCAAAAAGGTTGGAGTTTTATCTTATGGATGACAGTGGCATCTATTAGCAGCTCAACACCCTCGAAGATGGGGACAATGTTTTCTTTCATAAATCACATTCTATATATCTTTATGCAGTGGGGTTATTCTCTGATAAAGTGTTCAAGTTTGCGTCTCCCAAATGACCAAATATCAACATTAAGGAATTCTGAAATCATTGAAACCGTAAACTTTAATATTTTTAGTATAATAGCCCTAAAAGTTTAAACAATGAAGTAACGTATCTGGGTAACATATCTGGCCGGCCTTTTCTTAGTATTCGTGATGTTCTGATGAGTACAGGTTTCCGACTTAGTCTCTAACCTTAACAGGCGTTACCTTAATACTAAAGATGGTGTGTATTCAACTTTATGATCATGGGCATTCTGCAAGAGCGGGCGGCGGGGAGGGAACGTATTCTGGCCCGGCTATGAACAGTAAAATGTGGATTTCTTTCATTACTAGGGCGGGGAAATTGGTTCTTTGAAACAGATTGATATGCAAAACTATGATAATCATAATCATTGACAATTGCGCGAATATTGATGGTAAACCACTAAAAACGGCGTTTTTTTTGTTATAATCGTGGGAATGAAATGGATTTGAGGGCTCAAATTTAGGACGACAAGAGAAAAAAAATACGGCCTTCAATCTGATATCAAAGCGATTAATACTTCCAGGTAAATTAGGGGGGTACCCAAGATTGATAGGAACACGCACTTTGATGGTTTAATTGATTTTTTTCATCCAAATCAAAGTGTATGAAGATGGAATAACTGTTTAAACTCAACAGAAATAAAAGCCTGTTCTGTTTTGCAAAGTACAGTAAGCCCATATGCCAGTTTAGCTTAGCTGTCTAAGGTTGTGTATGCAAACACCACTAAATAAAGAAAACTTAACATGCAAAGCACAAAAAACTGTTAAAAGTTGATTTGAAATGGGTAGTGACCCTTGTATTTTAATTACATGTTAAATTTCTTTATTTAATGAATGTTTGGAAAAGGGAAATTGAAAAGAAATTTTCTTACAATAATAGTGAAATTCTGAGATTTGGACCAAGTTTAAGATTCATGCTCACATCATTGAGTATAGGCCAAAATATTCTGATTTTATGTTGTCTTAAGTACTGCTAAAAAGATAAATAGAAAGTGTTGCCAAAAAAGCATATACTATGTCTTCTAAAGTCTTTAGCTTGATTTCCTTGTACAGAATATAAATAATGCATTTGTGCCAATTTTTAGCACAGTTGATTTTATCTCAGGGTCGTAAAATAAAAAAAATTGAATCTTGTATCAGGCAAAACACAATAATATTACTTAATCCAAAAAAAAATTAGTCCAGTATTTTTCAGAGTATATGGCCCAAGTTTGTATGAATTCTTTTGGAGGGGACAAACTATTTACACTGGCAGAATAAATAACTTATGATTGGTAATTGATCATAACAGGATAGACTACATGCATTCAGGGCATGTTCATTACATGATCAGGGCATGTTCAGTACATGATCAGGGCATGTTCCTTACATGATCAGGGCATGTTCATTACATGGATCAGGGCATGTTCATTAACATGCTCAGGGGAGTTCATTACTATGATTCAGGGCATGGTCATTACATGATCACGGTGTGACTACTGCCTGCTTCTCAAATGTTCTCCCTGAGGGACATGCATGTAACTGAGGTGCGGGGACGCTAGTGACTCCAAGCAGGAGTGGGATATTCGCTTGTTTCTACCCCCAGAGACACGGAGAGAATCTTTGTGACAGCTGAGTTGGGGCCTTTCTAAGAGTCGGCCATTAGTGTACTCTAAAGTAAACTGGTTGCAGACGGTCTTCTAGGTGCGTCGGCATGTGGGTTGGCGTAAAAAAATGCATGTTAATATGATGAGCCACATAGTAATGAATGATCACCTTTATAAAATAGCAAGGAAAATCGTGAACATCCCTGCATCCAGTAAATTATTGGCACTTTATTATGTTAATAAGGAATATTAAAGGAGATTCAAGGGATAAGACTATCAGGGGGGGGACAGATGATCTTTAAAAAATAGGCAGTATTTGGGTGAGAGACAGGAAAAAGGTTCCAAAAGTGGTTTTCGGTGACAAATTTTCAAAATATGTTTCCAAATAGGTATTTGGGTGAAAATGCTCAAAATTCCCCCCAAAATAGGGGTCTTTGGGTACCTGGTAAAAAAATTTTCAAAAAAAATATGGAATTGTGGGTGACAATGATGCTAAAAATGGGGTCTTAACAGCCTTATGCACATGTGAACTCCTAAATGGGCACAAACCCTACCCTAACTGAATTAGTAGCCATATTAGTACTTGTTACCTTAAACCACAACACCTCAAAAATTCATTTGTGTCTATTTGAAAATTATGATTAGGGAGAGAGGTCACTTTTGGAATACATCCAAAACGTAGTACTTTTGCTTATATTGCCACTTTACCAATTAATCATTCTAATTGCGGGCATTTTTTACAGTTACTATGACCAAAATGTCACGGAGGAATGAAGACCAAACAGTGCAGAAAAAAACTCAATAAAAGGGAATTTTTGTGATAATGGCAGAGTTCTCAAATTGGAGAAATAAATACAAGCAAACTTGGCGTGATGTTCATGATTTTGCGATCGGTATATTAGCGATCGGTTGTGATGGTATTACCAACAAGAATCCCAAAAATATGCAATGGTGAACGGGCTTTTGTACTGTTTTTTAGGCAGGTGATTTTTTTTCAAAGTCAAAGCTTTCAGAGTGAATACCATTTTACCTCATGGAAATTACAGGTCTATTGAGTGGCTATTATACAATTGCCAATCAGATATCAGAAAAGGTGCATACCAAATATGGTATATTTGATTCGTTACTAAAAGGGGTTTATTTTATTATGCTATTATGCAATGAGCCCAATCATGATGTTTTTATTGCAAAAGGGTGGTAGTACTCTGGGGTTAAAGACTCCATATGGGCACTTCGAAAGGAAAAGCTTCTTTCAACTTTTTACAATGTTCACACTAGTTCCAAAAAAAACTTACATAGAAACTCAGGAGGAATTCTCAAGTTCCACAGGTGCTGCACGGAGTCTAGCAATTCTGACACCGAATTTGAACAAGCAATCTCCTGTGCTAGCGGTTTCTCTGGTGTGGGTGCTGGACGCTCACTGGATAACAACTCCACCGTCCATTTGTCGGTGTTAGCCACGATGCATACTGCCTCCGTGATGGCTTCGTCGAGAACAGAGTGCTATTATGCAAAGAAGCAAAAGGTTGGAGTTTTATGGATGACAGTGTATCTATTAGCAACCTCAAACACACTCTAAGATGGGACAATTGCTTTTCTTTCATAAAATCACATTCTCTATTACTTTATGCAGTGGGGTCATTCTCTGATAAAGTGTTCAAGTTTGGTCTCCAAAATGACCAAATATCAACATTAAGGAATTCCTGAAAATCATTGAAAACCGTAAACTTTAATATTTTTAGTATAATAGCCTAAAGTAAACACTGAAGTAACGTATCTGGGTAACATATCTGGCCGGCCTTTTTCTTATTCGTGCTGTTCTTGATGAAAGTACAGGCTTCACCGACTTAGTCTCTATACCTTAACAGGCGTTACCTTCATACTAAAGCATGGTGTGGTATTCAACTTTATGTATCACAGCGTTCTGCAAGAGCGTAGCGGGAGGGAGGTAACGTATCTGGCACGGTATGAACGTAACATGAGGGATTTCTTTCATTACTAGGGCTGGAAATTGTTACTTTGAAACCAGATTTGTATGCAAAACATGTATAATATAACATTGACATCTGCTCGATTTATCACATATTGGAACATTGCTCTTTCGTTATTTTTAGCAATTTTGTATGCATTCGAATTATGGTAACGTATCTGGCTGCAATATTGGTGACATGCTCTCAGAGAACTCCTGCGAAACTTTAATAATTCAATATTATCATGTTTTGAACTTAATAATTAGGGCATAATGGAGGCTGATAAAAATGTAATCTGTGATATGCGCTCTTGTGTAACGAGCAGGGACACATTTCAAAGATTTGGGCTTGCGACATGGCGAAAAGCAAGAATTATGCATCTTTAGCCTTATTGCTTGATACTTCCTCATCCGGTTACAACCTCTGGTCTGGATCAATTTGAATACAAAGTATAATTTATATTAATAAACCTTCATTCTTAACGGGCAAAAAACAGGTTTTAAATTGTGCATGTCTGTGAGCAACACGAAAAACAACTTTTTTGAACACTTTATCGGAGCATGTCAATTTCTGTGTGTGTCCCATTCTCAACAAAATTACTTCTATTGAATAGAAGAATGCTTAACTTTTTCATATCTTACCTGTAGAGAAAGCTCCAGCTCCGACACAACTTTCTGTGCATCTAGCTCAGACACTCCATGAAGGGCCATCTCTGGGACGTACTTCTGAGACAATCCACCAAGCAAAGATCTGCCAAAGTTATCCAGGTAGCTACTCCTGGTTTCTTCTTCAGGCAGGTGCCATTCAGAACTGAAAAAAGAGACGCATTTACACAATTAACATAATATGATATATGGGGTAACACCAAGATGGCGACAATTCGCACATGGTGGTAATCCAACATGCTTCGCTGAAAGGTAGATGGCCCAATTGAATTACATAAGGTTTTCATCTCTTGACCCCAAAAACCCATATGTAAAGTTTTGCGATATTCAATCCATTTTGATGTGAGAACTAAAATGTGATTTTGTAAGCCCCATAGAGTACTGTGTAAAATTAATAATGTTTGATCAAAATTGGGCACATTTTCGCTCAAAACATCCAAACCAAACATTATTTAACCCTAAGATTTCACAGGGTAAATGAGAAAAATGGTAGCTTTTGTCAGATATCAAAATATTGACCCCTTCCGGTAAATTCTGGGGTTCTGGGGACGAGGCTATTTGCGATCTGGGCATGGCCCTTTAAATCCACTGGTCATTGTTACCAAGTTTGGTTTAGATTGAAACAATTCTATTCAAATGGGGAAACCTTAACCAAATTGCCCAAACTTACTCATGCAACATCCCACAAGATGATATACACATGTGCGTATACATGTATGTATTTTATTTGAAATGAAACCAGTTTACACAAAAGATGTACATGTACCTGCATATGTACACATTTTATTTGAAATTTAAACAGTTATATGGAGAAAAAGAAACTTACAATGCTAAAGGAAGCTCCTCATGATCAGGGGTCAAAGTTCCATCTGTATCGTAACTACGTGTAGAAGAGGTAGTAGATTGAGTAGATGTAGATGAGATACAACGGGTGTAGTGTTCAGCAGCAGGACGGCTATCAGCAATGACCTCTGATCCCTTGTTGACCCCCATCCAAAGACCACTCTGATATTCTGCATCGCTACTGAATACAGAAGAGGTAGTAGAAGACGAAGACAGACTACGCAGAAAGCTGGGCTTCTCTGCCTGATTGGTTACGTTAACCTCTGACCTTACATCGCCATGGTGATACAAGTCATGAGCTTCTTTCACATCTGGAGATTTCCGCCCAGCAGTCTCTGGGCAATCACTTACAAGAGTTGATGAATTGCACTGCAAGGAAGCTAGGCTTAATCCTTGTGAATCACAAGCCTCATCAGTTTTGTGTTCACATATATGATTCCTGCTGTTGATCAATTCCTTCGAATCATGCAGCTACATCTACAGGTTTTGTATCTACACTTGAAAATTTGTCCACCTGTGTGTTCTCATTGTTTTCAGTTCTACTGGCAGCACATAGGTCACGATTACTAATGAGGCTTGATCGTCCTACATGTGCCACACATTCTTTCTTTGATTCCAACACCGTGTCCTCCTTGCAGCGAATCTCTTGCTGTACGTTGGCACGTCCAACGTGAGCTACAGATTCGCATTTGGGCTGTAGAACAGTATCTAACGAGTCTTTGCTTTTACTCAAAGGCAGTTCATTATCTGCTTGTTCACTACTATCTGTTGATGCACTTGCTGCTCGCCCCACAGGAACTTCCGCCTCGCACTTTCTCTCCAACGGGGCGTCTTCTTTACATCTTACCACAGGCATATGTGGATTATAATTATATTCACTTGCCCGTCCTACTGGTAGCACAAACTCATGTTTTCTCATCAATGGAGCATTATCAGTCTTCATGCACACAGGAGAATGTGCTTGCTCCACTGGTGCTTTCCCAACGGGTGCAACCACCTCACACTTAACATCCATCATATTATCGTCTTTGCACTTGATCAATGGTTCCGGTCCCAAACCTACTGGAGTCACTTCCCCATCCTCGGGGACATACATCTCAGATTTCACATTAGTTAAGGTAAGTTTTCTATTCATGATAACACTGCTTGAATCCACCGGACTTGCTAAAGATTCTGAGGTTTCTTCAACGGTCTCCAAAGATGACTCCAGATGGTGGGTTGTCTCCAAGGGTAACAAAGTGTGCTGTTCCTCGCCACTGTCAGGATTTTCGGAGTGATATCCACTTTCCGTTGCTTGGACAAAGTCATACCCACACCGCATTGCCATCTCTTTGTACTCCATGATTACCTCTTCCCTCCTCTCTTGGTTTTCATGGACTTCACCGCAACGGATGAAGTAGGTGAGAATGTACAGAAAGCGGCAGACAAGGTCGGCTTTCTTCCCTACGATTACCGTCTTGGCTACCTTACTTGGGTATCCCACTGCTCCATACATGTCCCTGAAAGTTAAGCAAAGGCAGACTTGTCAAAATCTCTTCAATTTAAAAAATAACCAATGCATAAACTCTGGAAAATCAAAGACACTATCAGTGATTCACCTGAAAGAGTCAAAATATTTGAGATTTGCAAGAATAGCTTAAGGTGGGTCCCATGGGTAGCTCAAGAGTTACTAAATAGGTCCAAAGATCATATTTCCCAATATGTGGTCACATCAAAACAATTTCAAACCAAAAGTATGTGTCTCTATTTTACATTTCTGTCGGTTTTTAGTGCTCTGATGTCAAAAATCACAAAATACAGGGTTTTTCATATTTTTACGTTTTGAATTTTTTGCTGGCAAACCCTACATCCTATTTTCATTTTTTTGTATGATTATGTGATTTTAACACATTTTTCGAAAAAAATGCCCATATATTGAGTTATGGATATTTCCATGATACCCGCAGCAAGAAAATTATGTAAGAGTACACCTGCTTTCATAATCTGCAGAGGTTTTTATCGTGCTATATTATGAAATGAGCCAATCAGAGATATTGTAAGAAAGATGGTACACCTCAAGGGGTTAAAACACAAACTACTTACCCTAACTGAGCCCATAGTGGATTATACGGGTGTGACTTAGCTAACCAATCCAACTGAAAAGAAAAGAGAGAGCATTAATAAGCATTTTCCAACAGAACTTTGTCATACCTGACATTATCAAATAGGTTTTGGTTTGTCAATGAATGATGTGGCATTTTTGTTCACACGGTTGGTTTAAAAGCCAATTACCACCTGGTTTCTTTAGGTCATATTTCATTATGCACTACTCATTTCTTATAATTTGAAAAACATGGGCCCTAAATTTGTTCCACAATGTCTCAAGATTTAACACCAACCACCCATCTTTTGAAAATCCAGAATAGCCAGATTCTTCACAGCAGGAGAACCACATCACTTGCCACAAAAGTGGGGTTATCCATCCACCTATACTGTTCTATCTCAAGTTGGAGGGTAACATCACTGCATGTGTTATGTTTTTACACCCTAGAAACACACGTCGACCTTGGAATTGCAGTATCTACGCACACGAACAAAAGTGGCACAATCCAAATGTTAGAGCTAATGCAGAGAGGGAGAGCGTGGCCAAGCAGTTAGGGTGCTTGCCTGTGATGCAAATTTACCAAAAAATCCCTGGGTTCGAATCCCGTTGGGGTCACTTGCTGGGATTTATTGATTAAATACAGAATACCGCTCTCCTCCATGGTTCACTTGGAATTGGGCAAATGAATCATGAAAGCATCCCGTCCTTCGGAGGGGACGTTAAGCCGTCGGTCCGTGTACAGAGAGTCACAACTGTACATGTACATCACAGTCAGTGTCGAATAAGAGTAGGGTGTAAACCCCTGACTGTTCCCAACCCGCCCCAGTCTAAAAATAGCGGGCCATGTTAGGAGCGTCCGTATCATATCATGGATACACACGGCCCCGGATCAGCTTACTCAGCTGAATAAATCCTGGCACCACCACTGTAAGCCATTACCAATGACTTGTGGATACGCTAAGAAGAAGAAGCTAATGCAGAGTCGCATCATGACGTCACCCTCAAACTCGAGACCGAACAAAGTATAGGTATACACGCAGTACCTTAACCCTAGTGCACCCCATGGTGGAGTACCTATGAGGTACTCCCATGCAAATGAGCTCAATGTGATTATTTTAGTAATTTTATCCATTACGAAGCCTGTTGGGGAGTACCTGTAAAAGTACTTCACTACTGGTGGCATCCCTGTGTACCTTTCAGCAACCTGGAAGCAACTTCAGAGCATACTCTATCCTAGGTACTGCTAAGAAAACATAGCTGCTATGTACCCATTGGCTTGTGCACTTCAAGAGTCATTAGCTTACAGCAGCTTGACCACATGCAAATTGTTTCTCTTATTTTTTAAAAAAAACAATTTTAAGCAGTGGCAACACAATTTTGACAACTGATATAAATAAGGATAACACGCAAGAGCTATTATCTCTGCCAAAATCAGGACGAATTCATTGTGGGAATTTGCCATATAGGCCTTCAACGGTCAGACTTGTATGTTAAGTGCCCGCTATGATGCAATCTCCATAGAATCAACGTGGGAATAACTAAATTTTTAAGAAAAATCATATCTGCCCACAATGAAACTTCGTAAACTTTATACAGGATGTAGTGTGGGGATAATTCAAACACGCTATGTTGTTGGCAATATTTTTTTGTTTTATTCTGTTTTGTCATAATAAATAAGACTTTCAAACAGCTGTGAGTTGGAGTACCCTGAGAGTAAGAGTACACACGGGAGTAGGTGAAGATCAAGGTTACACTATGAGTAGGCGTTCTGGCTGTGTAGATAAGAACATTAATTGTAGGTCAGCTAACACCTCTAAATGTCATTAAATCCACCCCGAGGTATTTGCAATCATAGTTATAATCATATTATATGGATAAAATATTTAAAATTCAGAAATGGGCGGTGCGAAACTATTTCTAATAGTCACTACAGAAGCCACTCTGCTCCCTGTTCAAAGTTTGAATATTCTCAACGTTTACGGACACATATAACACTGGAAGGGGTGTATTGTGTTCAAACATTCACAAATAAAACGCCAAAAGTGTTTAAACTTCTATTTATTCAAAACAAGCTGAATATCATAATTACTGTACTAGAAGTGCCAACGATTATACTCTTACCAGAAATAAAAAAAATAGTCTCAGATCAAAACTGTAAGACATTCTGGTCCCATCCTACGAAGCTTTGGACCAAAATCTAAAAATGTCAAAAGGCTGTAACGCATTTCGAAGGGCCAAATTAAAAAAATATTTCATATCCCATACTACGTTAAAGACATTAGGTTGGAGACAAGGGGTATTTTGTTTCAATATTGTATGTATTGCCGTAATTTTTTGTTTTGTTTGTAAATGTTATTTTGCTAGTATAATGTGGTAAATTTTGTTTTGGGGTCGGCTCACCTCTGGCTTCGGCCTTTCGCATCCACATTCACACCATATCCTTTGGCCTGTAGTTAAAATGTTTTTTACATATTTCTTGTCTAGCTGTGATGATTGGAAATAAAGAATTGAAATATGAATATGAATATGGGACTTGACAGGCAAGTAACCGCAAAACCCATCTAACAAACTTTTCAATTGCAGTTACCAATAGCACGTGTCACAGGATGGTAAAACAGGATTCTGAGCACAACCAATAATGGTCACATTTTCTTTGAGATAAATTTCTTTGCCAGGGGGTAGGACACGATCTGTCGATTGGGCATTGGGATTCCAAACGGTAATTGTGGAAAACTGCTATCATGGCATGTATATGGCAGTCTCGGTCCCAGTGACTTAAAAATCTTCTCTTAAACCTTTGTTCAAAAGATTTAGTAATATATGATAAATTAAGAAAAACTATTGACTTCAAAATCCATTGGGGTCAGTGGATTAACCCCGCTGCAAAATAGTGTAATTTCCAATAACTGTCATTTAGATGTAAATAGATGTAATTTAAATAAGTCTGTGTGTGTAACCATTCGATATTCATAAGAGCACCCTCCTACCGTTAATCTTTGAATCAGACACATCACACCGGAAGGTGATGCCCGTTTTTAATTTGCTGTTGTTGTTAGGTTGGCATGTCCTACCCCCCCCCCCCTGTTCTTTGCAGTGAGATAAAATTAGATCTGGAAATCTTAAGATTCTGAATCATGCCTAGAGCAAGGACACTTGAACAGCACTTGGGAATGGGTTCCACTAGTCATTGGCTTATCATTGCACCAAGATGATTCACAATTAAAAAATTGTTAGTCACCAGTTCTTTTTAGCATTAGTTTGCAATGAACAATCTCTCACATCTCACCGACACAATGTGCCAGTGTTGCCAGTAAATCAAACCTAAGTTCAAAGAGTTTGTTGCTTCGGTGAACTTTGAGAGATTGCCCATACATTACAATTAGCTAAATAAGTCAGTATAGTGCAAAAAAGGGCACTTTTGGCAACAGGGAAATCAATTTCGGACAGACGGACATGTTGCCAATACAGCGCTTTATCTGCCCAATTAAGCTACTTTTAGTGATCTCTAAGTGCCATTTTGGCAGGCGCTGCCATAGGAACCAATGGTTAAGGTAAATATTGGGCTACTTTTGCCCTTCATGCCGCGCCTAAACCAAATTTGTTGTTGGCAACATTGCAGATGGATGTCAATCTTCTCTGGCGGGACATGAGTTAACATAAGAGTCTCCTGACCTCGTTGAGAGGCGGAAGACTAAAAAGAAAGTTATCAAATACACACACATCTTGTCACAAAGTTATTAAAATAGTTTAATTCTTACTGTTGTTGATGAGTGTTTGTCTAAGTATGCACGACTAGGCGTAGCCCAGCAGGCATGACTGTTGGTACCCAGGCTAGATGATGAGTTAACACACCTGTTATCAGGCAACTCAGGAAGCTAGTAAAATGAAAAACAGTTACATGGGTATTACTTTCTTTAGTTATGTACATCCAGCTTACTGTTGTATAGAGCATTCAATCACCAATGTTCTACAGTGTCCAAAAAACTTTACCCTAAAATTGCCCCCAATTTCAGGCCTTTCATAAACATTTTATGCAAATTTGTTATACATATTTAAATGGGGAAGGTCCCCCCAAAATTTTCATCTTGATAGAATGGTCTTCATCCCCAAACCCCATCTTTAAAGTTTCGCGCCGATATTTCGATCCATTTTAATGTGAGAGCTAAAAACGTGATTTTGTAAGCCCCATAGAGTACTGTGTAAAATTAATATTGGTTGACCAAAATGGGGCACATTTTCACTCATAACATCCAAACCAAACACCCATTAGTCCTAAGATTTCACAGGTAACTGAGAAAAATAATGGCTTTCTTCAGATACCAAAATTTCAACCACTTCCGGTAAAATCAGGGGTTCTGGGCACGAGGCTATTAGTGATCGGGCCATGGACCTTTAAAAAGTATTATTTATTAGCTTTTCAAACAGCAAACCCTTTGAATTTGGGTCCCAAGTGACCGAGTTATTCCAAATTGAATGAAATCTGTGTTTTTACTTGTAACACGGACAGACTTGGTTTTGCACACAATAACATGTGCTCCGAAGATGTGTTATGTTAAAGGGATAAGCAACGATTTGCTGATCCAAAACATTGAAAAAATCAACAAAATTCATATTTTGGTATTTTTGTTACTGGCATGATGTGCTAACATAACCTGCAAGTGGTTGGTTTTAAATCTGTGTATTAAAGACAAGGCAGTATTTTTTTATCTGATTCTGTAATTTCTATACGTGAGTATCAAAATTCCGACTTGAAAACAAAAAAAGCCTTTTCCTCTGAATATCCTAGAATTGTAATATTGTGTACCATAACCTGTACATTTTGACCTCAAACATTATTGACCTTTGTTTAGTCTGTATGGGTAAACCACCTCAGCTGTTTAGTGTAGGATTGAGAAGCTATCGCTTGTTGTATGTCTATTTGTTGGAGACGGTTTGACATAAATTGCCTCAAAGACATCGCTTTTTTCACTATTTTGGGTTTTGGTCCTACATTAAAAGTAGTTATATGGAAATTGGAAACATTATCCCTGATTTATAAGCTAAAAAGGCGAACTCAGGATTACGCGATGCGTAAAATATGTCCCTTGCCGAAATGTTTAACGACCCACTAAATGTGATAATGCAAACTACAATGTATAAAGTCGACAATATGAACCCCACCCGTTCACCTCCCCTCCCCCGGACACCCCCACCCGTCCCCCTCCCAACACCCCACCTGGCCTGCTCCCCACCACACCACCCGGCCTGCTCCCCAAACCCCACACGTCACGCTCCCCGACACCCCACCCCATCCCCGCTCCCCGACACCCCACCCATCACACTCACCCGAACCACATCCTCCCCTCACCCAAGACACTCACTCCTCCCCCTCCCCACCCCCCAAGACACTCCATTTGCCCTCCACAAGACCACTACACCTCCCCTTCCCAAGGACACTCCTTCCCTCCATGAGGACTCCCACCCCTCCCCCTCCCTCATACGACACTCCACCCTCCTCCCCAAAACCAACTCCACCCTCCCCCCATAACCGAGAAACCCAAAACCCTCCCCCCTATCGCGAAACCACCCCACAACCCCACCCCCTTCTCCCTACCCGAGGGGACACCACACCACACCCCCCCCTCCCACAAGGCATCCACCTCTCCCCAAGACCCAACACCCCTACCCTCTTCCCCCGACACCCCCAACCCCTCCAATTGCATATCCAATGTACCGTCTCAGTGGGTGATACAGAAATTAATGCATATTTAATTAGATCAAATTCATTAAAAAGCCCCTTTAATGGCCCACAAGCACTTTGAACTAATTACGAAATCACACAAAATAGACTTGTTTGTAGAGTGGTCTTTAATTCACCATAGCGAAGGAATAGGAATTTGGTATTCGATGCCGGTTTTTAGCGATCAGCTTTATGCATATTAATAGCCAATTTGAAGAACTAAGCTGCATATATCACAAACTTTCAAATGGCAAAGAAGAGAAGGATGACACACATGATAGGCTTTCATGCAAGTGAAAGAATATGGGGTATGCCGATCTTTGTGCACGTTTCAAAAATATACAGAATTACGGCCACTTTTTGCATATTAATTAGCATCATTGCATAGGTAATTGGCCCGAAATAGGCCCCCCAAAATTAAATAAGGTCGAGAACTATCTTCAACCCGCTTCCTTCCACCCAGTTACATCCCTATATGCCTTACAGAACTCAAGATAGCTCGTATACCAGCCTTGTGGGAAATTTTCGTAAATTATGCCAATTAGATACGTAATAGCATATTTATGCCAAAATCTAATGAGGTCAAGAAAGAAGAACTCTTCAAACCTCTTCTTTCCACCAAGTTACATCATCAGGCCATTATGGAAGCCAGTAAATCATAAGTTGCATTTTCTGTGCAATATGAACCTTGTAACTTGACCTTTCCCCCTACCCCTGACAGACCCAGGGGAGGGACCATGGGGGAATGAAATGACATTGGTTTTTAGTAGGGGGTTTCCCATCCTACAATATACCAAAGTTTGGCCAATCTAGCTCATCCGAAACAAAAAGATATTGCCCAAAGTGCCAGGGTTAAACATTTTATCACAGAATTCAGGGTTAACGTTTTTCTCACAGACATACGGACGGGAAGCCCATTTATAGTCCCCTTCCGGAACTTTGTTCGGTGGGGACAAAAAATGCATTTACCACATGTTTGTATCGCTTGCATATCGCTGCTAACCTTTTTAAAGACCAGCCTGAAATAACAAATGCTGTGTGAAGTGCACAGGCTCTAAAGCTATACAACCTCAACCCCAAAAAATAACATATTGGGGGATTGATTTCATATTTGCTCAGTTTCAAAGGAAGTATTCATCCTCTTTAATCTATGGTTTGCATTATAAACATAGTTTTATTTTAGGATTGAAGGCTCTCAAAAGTAGTTGCAGACTCGTTTCGAGCCCCCAGATGCTTGCAAAGAATATAAACTGTGGGATGCTAAATGACCTTTGACCTTGACACATGACCTTGACCTCACACACAATGAAGGATTTCCCATGGTGCACAATAAGAGACAGTTTGGTTCCAATGAACTTCACTTTCAATCGAGGTCAATTTTAAAATCTTAATTAGGGACACACACAAACACACACCCACACACACACACGCGCATGCACCACCCCAAAAAATGGATTGCTAAGTGGTCCTGCCAACAATGCTGGCGGCCCACAAAAATTACTTCAGGGGGCAGGGAAGGGGGATATAAGTACTAAGTTACTAGAGATCCTGATAATATACGAAATTAGAATTTCACCATCTTTTTACTAAAAATGAACTTCTTGTAACTAGGTTTCCAATTCCTGGAATCAGGAATTTCCTAAAACTTACATTTTTGCATTGATTGAGGCCTAACTAAAGGATTTTTGGTCGCTTAGAATTTCAAATTCACACAGTCCTTCATATTTACTGGAAAATTTTAGTGTTTTATTTTAAAATATAAGTAGAACTCTGCAAATGCCAAATATTTGTTTGATCAAAGTCCACAGGGAAGAAAAAGCAAGATGGCTACTTCACAAAGTTAGTCTGTTGTGTTTAAACATCTCAAGAGGTGCATGGTTCTCTCATAGATGTTCACATAGATGATTTCTCTGAAGAGGAAATGTAATTCTGTTAAGCCGAGGGTTTCTGGATAAGTGGGCAGTGAATAGGGCATGCCCGATGAGCGGAATTATTCTTCTAATGCCTGTAGACGTAAAGAAAGGAGAATGATGTTTAGAAGATACAGTAGTCTATGAATATTTAGGCCCTTCCATCAAAATGGAAGAACTTCTTGTGTCCTGCAGTACAAGACTGTGCGTGTTGGATTATAAAAATAGCTATCTTTTACAACAAAACTTGTACTTCAAGAAAAACAAAATAATGATTAGTGAACTCAAAATCAAACATGAATGTAGGGCTATAGATTTGTGCAAGAAAACACAATTAATTATTAAGTATATCATTTCTTCTGGACACACTTAGAATCCACAACAAAGACCTTTGTCCCTACTAGAAAAGGGCAAAAAGGTCATACAAATACCTCACCCCCCCCACCCGCATGTTGAAATGAGTTTCCCCCCACCTCACATCCCCCCAATTGGCTGAAGCCCGAAACACATTCATATTTCAATTTAGGACTCAGCAGTTATTGCAACACAAAAATAAAAAAGTCTCAACAAAATGTATGATGAAATACCAACAAGGAGCTCAACTAAACATGCAGAGAAAGCTTTAATAAAACATTCTCATTTCATCTTTTCATGATCTGACACCCTCTCTCTCAAGCACTCCGCCAAGAGGTCAAAGCAAGAAACCCGACAAACAAAGCTCCACGTTTAACGGCTACTTTCGCAGCTCTCTTCTCCAATCCATAATCATTAACCTTTGTCAGTGCAGTCATCTGGGTTAGCCTGAATAAAATGGGGTCAATTGAGTGCCCCAATTTTGAGAGGCTAAACTGCCAGAGGGGTTTTTCAGAATGCCATCTGGAATTATAAAGAATGACAAAGTTTTGAGTGAGATTGGGTGATCATGATGCTTATGGACTGTAAAGGGAAACACAGAGGGAAAAACTGAATATTCATGATAGATAGAGGTAGAAAGAAATGTAGGTTTGATACAGTGGTAGAACTGGCTGCCTCAATAAACATGGTGCCTCAAGATACTGAAACAATTAAAGGGGGAGGGATGGCCCAATTATATGAGGTTTCATTCTAATATTTACTTAACCCCCAAACCCCACACGTAAAGTTCGCACTACTTTGCAATCCGTTGTGAGTGTGAGAGCTAAGAACATGATTTGTAAGCCCAAAATAGAGCCACATTTTCGCCCTAAGATTTCACAGGGGAAAATGAGATTAAAAGCTCTGTAATGGGACACCAAAACATTGACCAATTTGTAAAATCGGGGTTCTAGGGAAGAGGCTATTTGCGACAGACCATGGACTTTTAAATTGTGGTCATCATGGGAGGCCACATTGCCCACACACCTTTTCTACTCGTGCATATGCAAGAATGGCACTGTATACCTAGCAGTACCCTATTACCTCAAGGAGCATTTTACCCCTTTCAGAGTACCCCTAATTATTCTTGAGTGTGGAAGACAACTGCCAGCAATGTATTCTATAGAAAAAATAACGAAAGTGCTAGATAAGGAAGATGCATGACACCCAGCACAATAGCAAATATTGATGATCAAACTACTATAACCAGGAAAATAAATATTCACTTACTCCCTTTCCAGAACAAATGGACTACATTTTGTTATAGAAAAACAGCTAAAGAGATGATAGTTAGTATAAAATGACTCGTTAATCGTATTAGAGGCTTGTTGAGGTGTAACTGAAAAAATTTGAGACGAAGCGTTTAAATTTTGTTTGCAAGATTGCACATAGTAGGGCATGTCAGTGTGTTTATGTCATTGAAATACTAAGTCCAGACTCTCTTAAGTCACACGTATAGAGACTCGTACCAAACTTGGTTGAAAAAATTTTGTTTTAATAATTCAAAACTAATTTGGTTTTTATGATCTAACAAAATTATGGTTCAAATGGCTACAAAAATGATAATTGGGCATTAGATTCTTGATCCTGGAAGTCTGGTAGATTGTTAACTCTTCCAAAAATGTGGGTTTGAAAACTATTGCCTATTGCTTGTATTCCAAAATGTGGAAGCTCAAAACTAATGGATTAGGATCACAGTACATTTATCACCTGTAGCTCTTTCTTATATGCCCTCTTTTTCTAAGGGGGGGTATGACTGCCAAGCTAACAGCAACAGAACGCCTTGCTTGAACTTGGCGGAACCCGAGTGCTAGTATTATTCAAAGACTTAACGGTAGGAGGGCGCTGTACGCATATCGAACAGTTTCACAAACAGACTTGACTTAAGGCTAGGCCTGGTCACGAATATTTAAATCTAAATGACCGTTATTGGAAATTACACTATTTAAAGCGGGGTTAATCCACTAACCCCGACGGATTTTTGAAAGTTAGTCAATAATTTTTTCTTAAATTATCATAATATACTACAGAATGTATTGAAGGAAGTTTAAAAGGTGATTTTGACAAGGTCACAGGGGACCGAGGCGGCTGCCAGTAGAAAGAAAATACACGTAAGAATTCCGCAATGGACAGTTGGAATCCCCAATGCCCAAACCAAAGAGATCGTGTCCGACACCCCTGCTTTTCTGGAATTGAGAATAATATATATGCACAGCAATTTTTAAAGTGTAACTTACTGATATGCACAAATTATCTCCATGTGATGTAAGAGGGGGCCTGAAGAGGAAAAGCATGAACGGCGCTGGACAAAGTGTGTTAATTTAGGCTAAACCGCCTCAAACAGGCTGAACATAAATAAAATTGCGAAAAAATGTGAGTAAATTGAAGGCCTGAATTCAGGCTGTTGCCTGAAAAAACTTACATCCCTGAATTATGATTGCACAAAACTAACGCAACAGAACGACCTGATGTCAATACAAACTTCAGATCTCAAAGTATAGGCTGCTTTGGAATTCCCCCCCCCAAAGTTTGTTTTCCCAAAAAAAAAACCAGAAAGCCAAACAACACCATGTTAAAGTCCAACAGTAATAAAAAAAAATTCACATAAAATTCAGTATGCTGAACACTGAGGGTTTTTTGTTCCAAATTTGGAAAGGAAAATGGAAAATGGCTCTTGGGTAAGACAATTTCTCAGACACAATAATGTACGCTTAATCTCTCTGTCAGACCTTGTAAAATATCAGATGATTAAATGACATTCCAAAATTTGCCACGATTTCCAAGGAATTCAACAACGCTGCAGTAAGAGAAGGGTCCGATAACATATGTTAAAGGTAAACATGTCCTATTCTAAAAGCCTGATAACAAACGTCCGCAAAATAAACAATGCATATCAAAACAGGACTTGCATACGGTTAAACATTTTCCACATGTAAAGTCAATAATGGACACAAGGCGGCCTGCTGTCTGTGGGTCCAAAGGGCATTCTTGTGAGTGTACCATACTGGACAACACCTTTGTTATAAAGAATTTAAAACCCTCAGGAAATTTGTACTCTCATTACAGTCATAATTGACATCTTAAAGTCTAAATCACCTGCCCCTGTCATATTCAAATTGAAATTCTTGGCAGTTGCTTCCACAATCACCATAATATCTACCAGTAGAAATATCACAGGCAAACAAGCCGGTGTACCCGCCATTTTGAACTCAACGTTCAAAGGTCATGACCTTACTGCATGACAGGATGGATTAACTTCCTCTTGTGGTACATCTTGCTTCTCGATTGCACAGACAGCTTATAGTAAGTGACCCTCTTACAAGTTGCAGTGGGAGAGAAGAAAGACTAGGAAATTCGCACCTTCTCAGTTTTCACCTTCCTCAAAGAGGGAGATGAGGATTCCGATGCTGATCTTGTGGTTACGTACCGTCTTAGATGTGCTGTGAGAAATGATGAAGTTGTATTTTGTAATGTAATTGAATAAACAAGGTTTGATGGACAATGGATTGAGCAAATTTTAATTTTAATTTTGAGGCTATTAGACTGCTAATGACCTCTGCAAGTATATGACCTCAAAGAGTAGCAAAAGCCTGAAATGACGCGCACTAATCACAGTTGGCCTTTCTCTAGTTCACCTTGGAAGTAATGCAGTATGGCAACTTGTAGGCTGTGTGGTTGCACATATTAAACTGCCTGTGTTGTTTGAGCTTCTAAACCATAATGTCATTTTTTCCAACGTAGCTTTCTAAGGGTGTGTGACCCAATCAACAACCTCACCCCCTCACTACCCTTTGCGATTCAGAATGGCAGTCCTGGACCAGGAGGGTACTAATGCAATTACTCACAGTATTTAAGTGACCTATCAATAACCTTGTCCTCCCACTTCATTCCATCAAAACTGAGATTTTGGTACCGTAAGAAAATTTGTCTCATTCCACAGCAATTTTAATGCCCAGGAAAGTTTCCTTACATTGGATTGTTATGACAAAAACATCTCAAAAATGTGGTCGACCACATTATTAACACACACACTGTCCTATGGACCAACCGATATGCATTTTGTTCTACTTACCATGACTAACCATTTTAGCCCAAAATGAATAATCAGATTTTTTTGGTGATTATGCTTCCATTGGGGAGGGTAACATCAATATGAAAAATGGTTTGATCAGGTCACCCACCTTTCCTCAAATACCACATGCATAAACCTTGCATAATACATTGGTCCGCGGACGCTTGTGTCGCCCTTCCCGTCGCAGTTTATGCTGTAAGGCCTCACATACATTTGACCTTTGATATGTGACCTTTGACCTCGTAAACAAATGAGGTTTGGTGCCAATTGAATTCTTTTCACATGAGGTCAATTTTACATTTTCAGCTTATTTTTAAACTTGACCTCACATGACCTTTGAGCTTGGTATGTGTACTTTGACCTCAAAACAAATGGGGGATGCCAAGTTGCACTTGTGACCCAATTTTGTAATAACAGTGGATTGATTCAGCGCAAATTTATTGGTCATCTATGCGTTGGCCAAATATTGGGCGAGACGCAGTCGAGCCCCAAATTTTAAAACTCATAGCGAGACCAATAGATATTGGGTGCAATCATCCATTTTATCATTATCAGCGTAGGATCCGATATTAGCGCGTATCGGACACCTCAAAGCTTGATAATGGTTTAAATCCATCGAAGTAGTGGATATTACAGGCAAAATGTTAACCCTTTTTCATGACAACGACACCAACAACAACAACAACATCAACACAACAGCAGACAAAGTGATCTTATGTGTCCTTCCTGCCTTAAGGCAGGCGGCATAAAAAATGAGTCTAATGTTCCCAGATTGAACACTATGCACTTGGAAGTATAATTTTTATAAAACCCAGTTTTATGAAAACACCACACATGCATGCAGACTCACCCACACTGCATGCAGACTCACACACGAACACCCTTAGAAGTCAAACCAATATGAACAAAGATGAATGTAGTCATGCCTTGTACAAAGATATCACTTAGGAAGGCCATTGGGATTGGTAAGCCTTAAGACACATGAAATCTGGCATAATTACATTATATCCCTCATGTACTTTGTAACATAAACTTTATTGATACACAGAATGTGAAGGGTATAATGTATTTACAAAAAATCTTATGCAATTATACTCGATTCGCGCTGATATAGGAACTGGGTCATATCCATAAGGGTGAAATAGGGAAGAAGCATTTTAACTATCTAAGAAGTCGCTTCGCTGCTAGCAAATAGAAGGTGACTTGAAAGGAAAAGGGCAAGTACCAAACTTAATTCTGTTTCTGTAATTTTCGAATTGATTTTTGTACAGTTTTAATACAATTGATATATAAATCATTCACATCACTCTCTGTAAAAACGGTGTTATGAACTAACGCCCTAGATTTTTTTACGATATCTTCACATCTTCCTGCATCCTCGTGAGCCATGTTAAAAGATTGTGTAAAAAGGTAATGTGTTATGCTGTATGGCCTTCTACACTTGTCCAAATGTATCCTTACAAATTTCCCTAATTCTTAACTAAAGAAGTTTTTAATTTAGGCCGACTTATTACAAAGTTGTGTTTGCGTCTTTCATGTGTTTTAGACCAAGGTTTTGCATTTCCAAATGTTTGATCCACGCACTACTTTGGGTCGCATCTATGAGCCATGACTATTGTATTAGTTTGTATTAGTTTTAGGTAACGTATGAAAGTAATGATGAGGCCCATATCACCTGTGTGGACCGGCAAAAACCATTGTTCCATTTCAGGATTCAATTAGCGCACCTGCCTTTAATACCGGTTAAGTAAATTTCACATTTAACGTACGTTTCCTTTTACCAGTGACTCTCTATGCTTTAACCACTGCTTATCGTATTCACCGTAGAGCACATAGTATTTTAGAACACGCAGACTAGGATGCCCTGCAAGGTTAATTGTTGTACACCCCATCACAAACACTCTCCCCTAAAAAGTACAAGTTGTCCCTATTATCAGCGCGAATCGAGTATATGTATGTTTGGATGTACACACCTAAATCTCAAACACACTTTTTATTGAAATCCCACAATCACATTATTAACCATAAAATCTCACTAAATTGTATGACACACTTCCAAAATAATTCACCTGTAAACCATGTGAGCTGTTTCTATTACATAGCAGAATATTCAGTCATGAAAACAGAAATGACTTAAAAGAAAGTTAGGACTGCACCATCACCAACTGACCAAGTGAAATTGTACAAGGTGCAGGGTCCAGGTCAAGTGGAAATGAAAGAATGCATAAACAGACTTATCATCAGTGTCCAAATTCATTTGTCCTGCTATATATTCAAAAATAAGTTCTAACTCTAAACCTTCCTCCAGCCCCTATGAGTACTGTAACCCTAATAAATTTTAACCTTAATTACAGCCCTTCCTCCAACTCCTTAGTCCTTACCCCAATATACTTAACCTCAGTCCAACCTTTCCTCCAACCCATAAATCCTAATCAACCCAACCAAATCATTACACTAACCATATTCCCTTGATCCAACATAAGCCCTACCTTAATATAATCCTAACCCCAAACCTCTAACCCCTCTTTTAACAACTAAGCCCAAACCAATCTTACCCTAACCAATACTAAAACTAAAAACTATATAATACTAATAAAACTAACTAAACTAAAAACTAAAAAAACTATAAAAACCTAAAAACAACCCTTCTTTCACACATTCACAAACCCCTAATCCTCACCCTAATAAAATGGCTACCCTAGCTCTAACCCTTCCTCTATCCCTAATAAATCTTACACACTTGTGAAGCTTCTTGCAATTTCATTGATTCTGCCGATCTATATGGGACAAGATACACGGTGTGCGTACCACTTAGTGAGATACAAACCACGGTTGAAAACATATTTTTTGCGAGAACTCGGCTACTAAAATAATGCTATCGCTTGTTTTATTACACAACAGCAGATACACAACAAGTACAGAGGCTGACAACAATACATTTATTCGCTAAATCCATAACTCTGCCCTTCCTCAAACTCCCAATTATAACCCTAATATCCAAACCATAACATTAGAAAAAACCAAACAAAATCGGACAGAATGATGAGTTACCTATAAAACCGCAAAACAAAGCATGCTTATTACCACACAAACCAGAGGAAGTTACAAAATTAATCACTTAAATGGATCAAATGATTATGTATTGTATGTGAGCACAGTTTTACAGGAATTTAATAGTTAAGTATTAACATTTTATCCCGGTTCAATAAAGAGAGTTCACAGCACTAAATTTTAATAATCACAGCAAAAACAGGTTGGCTGGTATTCTGAAAGGGAGTCTAACTTTAGACCTGCGTTTAAGCCATGGGTTAGTCCTACATGAGTGGACCTTTTTCCTTCAGATACTATGAAAGTTGACTGTAACGGTTGAGTTAAATCCCTCATGGAGGGGCCGTTTCAGCCCACAGCAGGATTTTTCTCACTTGTTACAGCTATTTTTAGAGTATGTTAGAAGGCAAAAGGTCCACGCATGTAGGAATACCATGGTTTTTAAAACATGAGTGGGTCAAGGGTAGACCACCCTTCAGAATACCAGCCATTGTGTTTTGAAACCTCTGGTGTTTGAAAAGTTTGATATAAGTTATGGTTCAGAATTTGGAAGTCAAGTCAAAAAGTCGGCATTAAAAACAAGTTTGTGTATATAAACAAAGCCAGAGAACAAGATGGTAAGAGCCGAATTGAAAATCTTAGTGTTCCTCTGCTTTCCAATTTTAGATCCAACGGAGTTGATGAATACTACACCTTAACATTGTAAGGACAAAACCAGGATATACCAATGATGTGCATAGTTCCACTTCAACCAAGATATAGAACAGTTTATGGTGATATGACATTTCAAATACTTTGATTAGATTTCTCCAAGAATTCAAAGCTGAGAACAAAATATTTAAATATAAAGGTAGTCACATATATGTGCGAAATACTAATGATCCAGATTGTGTTTGACAAGTATATTGTCCCATGCGAGTATTTTTTTAATTTTCAATCTCAACATCAATTTTTTCTACCTAAACCATAAACACAATTAAAACCTTTAGATTCCTGTTATGTGGGTTCGATGCATATAAGAGACATTTATGTACCTACTTTACACACAAGGAGGAACATGTGGAAGAAAGTTAGGCATTCATTCATCTGTACCCGCAATAAACCGAAATCTAAAGCTCGCTTAAACTAATAGAGAAATAGAAAATAGAAGAGAAAGAAAGAGAAAGGGACAGAAGTAGAAAGAAGAAGAGGCAGCCCAAAGATAAACCTTAAAAAAATAAGCACCAATCACATCACCAAAAAGGGGAAAACTCACAAGCAGTTTAAAGAAGATACATATGCAATAAAATTCTTGAATTAATCAAAAGGGCATGGTTAATTGAAAATTTTGCTGAATAAAACTAAGTGCCACTAAAATGTTAAAAGAGGCAATGAATTAGGTCTCTGAAAAGTCGGTGACAAGCAGAGAGTCGTTGTTAAAATTATAACACCAAATTGGTAAGCTGCTGATTTGAGCATGTAACGTCTTATGGTCTAGGAGGCATACGCCAAATAGCGGCACAGGGTTCTGAGGCAACAGGCCTCACGCGGGCCTCGGACACGCTTACGTGAAGCTGCTATTGGATATGGTTGGCTTATGATTGATTTCATTTACAAAGTGGTGCTTATTTGTGAATGACCTGGTCTTGGAAGTTAACCAAAAGGAGATACCTATATAAGAAAACCTTGTTTCACTGGAGGTAGAGTAAAAAGCAATCTTATATTTTGGTCAATTCTTTAAAGGATTAAATCGTAAGGATTATTTTAATATCCCCAAACAAAGTGTTATTCACAATGAACTCTCTCCTTAAAGCGGTATAAAGATGAGTATATACATATTAATGCTACACAACATACAGATTTACAGGCTGAGTATGATTATTCATCCATCTATACAGATTTAATCCTTGGACGTTGCCCATAGTGCGTATAATGCAGATCCTTACAATTTGAAAGCACACCTGGCCTGCAGCAATAGCAAGTAAACTCTTAAATCTCCAAAGACCTCCGAATCAAAATACAGGCAGTTTCCTAAACAAGGCGGTTCTCGAACCGCAAGTGTGCGTGGTGCGCGATCACTTGCTTATGAAGTTTGGCAATGATGCTTAGAAGGAGAACAAAAATTGTACGTGGAGAGAAGGTGTTAACAAAATGACCAAAAAATTTAGTAAATCGGGCAGAGTGTTTAGCCAGTAGCGCATTTGAAAAAAGTGTAACCGAATGGTATGAAAAAATAATCGCGGTCCTTGGAGCCGCTAGGTCGTTCTGCCGTCGCGGTTGTGAATGTGGGTCAAATGGTGAAATGAGGGTCACCAGGGTCACATGAGGTCACCAAGTCATATGGGTCACACAGGTCACAGGGGGTTGCATGGGGTCACAAAGTCACATGAGGTCACCAAGGGACACATGGGTCACTGAGAATCACATGGGAGTCACAAAGGTCACATGGGGTACAAAGGTCACATGGGGTCACAAAGGTCACAGGGGTCAACAAGGTCACATGGGGTTTTCCCCCAAAACAAGGTCCATGGGTTCAACAAGGTCACATGGGGTCAACAAGGTCACAGGCGGCACCAAGGTCACAGGAGGTTCACCCCCCCCCTATGCACCTCCCCCTCCCCAATGCACCCCACCCTTTCCCTCTCCCTGGCACACCCACCCTCCACGTTAGCATCCCACCCAGACACTACCTGGCAAAACCGATTGTGAAGGGCAAGGGGTCGCATGAGGTAACCATGGTCACATGAGGTCACAAGGTCACATTGAGGTCACAAAGGTTGCATGGGGTAACAAAGATCGCACTCACAAGGCACCAAGGTCACAAGGAAGGCATCAAGGTCACACGAAGTCATCGGGACACAGTCACCAAGGTCACCAAGGTAAACATGAGGTACCCCGCCAATCGCGACACACCGACACCTCCCCGACCACACCAGCCCGATGCAACACCCCGACCCTCCCCACCCCACCCCACTTGCCACTGACCCCCCTGCCCCCTCCCCAACACCCACCCCTCCCCAACACCCTACCCTGCCCCCTCCCACCACCCATCTCCCCACTCCTATGTGACACACCAAGATGTATTATGGTAAGGTGTTTTTCATGTCGCAAAGGAATTTTGCATATCCGATGTACCATTTTAGTGATACAGCAATTATGCATATTAATTAGCTCATTTGCATAGCTAAACCGCCTGTATTCAGGTACTTTCAAATGGCAAAGATGCGCACATTATGGGTTTTCGTGCAGTGAGGAATTTTGAATATCCAATGTCCATTTCAAAAAATATAGCGATTACGCTTATTTTTGATATAATTAGATCATTTGCTATGTATTTGCACGACATATGCCCACCATCTACTCCGGTCCGAGAACTCTTTAACCCACTTCCTTCCACCCAAGTTACATCATTATAACCTGCGGAACTCAGATAACTGCAAACAAGCCTTGCGGCTGAAAGTGTTATCATTTGAGGACCAAATAAGCTCATTAATATTCAGATATGCAAATAATGCAGCCAAAGCTACACATAATATTTTTGCACCTCATCTATCACCCTACCAAGTATTAAGTAAATCGGGCTTAGCGTTAAGCCGCAGAGCATTTCAAAAAAGGTGAACCGAAATGTCTGAAAACATGCAAAATAAGCTAATTATTAAATTATGAATTATGCACAACAATAATGCAGCAAAAAGTTCCACATAATATTGCGGCACCCTCACTTCTATCATCCTATCACGTTAGAGTAAATCGGGGATAGCGTTTACGCCTGTTAGAGCTTTTTAAAAAAGTTAACCGAGTCATACGGACGGTCGGACGGACGCACGAACACACAGAATTTGGACTTAGTTCGGTGCCTCCATTGAAATCGTTCGGCGACACAAAAAACCTGCCAAGTTAGCCTATCGCAAGAATCTCACCCTCTTCCATGCCAACAGAGAGCGTCTTCGTACCACGCCGTTCTCCATGCTGGTGACCTGGTTCCGTAACCATCGTTGTGAAAAATGTTCGGCGTGGGCACTGCCGTTGCTCCGAGGCGATGGAAATGGGTGTCAGGAAATAGTCTTGAGGGCTGAGGAGAAGAATTCAAAACAATAAAAATATTGACTAATCTTGTAAACCATGATTATTCTTGACTTAATGTACAGTGTACAGAAGTACCCATGTACTGCTAATGGTTTGAAAGGTAAACTAACATGGAAGTCTGGGTTTATTCACTGCAATCTCTCCATCCTTTTGGAAGATTTAGGTAGTCTTTCACAGGGTGAGAGAGAGGACTTCAAAAATGGAACATAGCCCCTTATACTTGGAGGCTGGCTCTTTGAGCGCCCATATGTACTCAAAGCGTTTACCTCGGAGTACACATTGACCCATTCCTGATACTGGCCTACAGTATTTACTATCCGCCTAAAAGTATGAGTAATCAATTTATCATTACAAGCTCCAATTAATGCTTGATTTCAACATGGAGAACCAGTACTTTTGTACGTGTTTTTTAAGAAGAGAATTATTGTGTGCGTCTTATTTGCAATTGGAATACGTAGTTTCTAATACTACAGACTGGACAGGGTTATGAGCAGGAAGGGTGAAACTATGTCCAAGGCCTATGACGATTTGAGACAGAACGCCACCCATTCTGTAAGTTGCCAGATTATTCGATAACGTGAGTTGACCAGAGATGACATATCTAGCAAGGACAAAAGTACGCAGCACCATCGTACGATGGTATCTGTGAAGAGTACGAATTCATGCAGTATGTCTCCGCTCTCTCGATCGAGGTGCATATCCAGATTTATTAGGATCTCTAGGAATAAGGCTTGAAGGCGTCATTACAGGTGGCTCATGATGGGCTGTGCCTTTGCAGTACTTGTTGTATGCCTACACCAAAGTCGCCTTATAATGGTTGGGTGATACTTCATTGGAGACGGACAGTTAATGCTAGCCTTTCGAACATACTTTTGCACACGGAAGTATAAACATGCGTGAAGCATGTGCAAAAATTTCTAACAAATAATTGTAACTTATTATTTTTCGGAAGCGAGTCTGGGACTGATTGTGCCTTTTATATAAGGAGTGTAAGTAAATAGAGATGAAATGAAATGTGCGTGCACTCCAGCAAACAGAGAATGTTGAGTCTATGCAGGAACTGCTATATTACCTGCACAATTTGACTAACAGTTTGGAGGAGACCATGTAGCTCCTACAAAGTAATATGGCCATGCCCAGTTGGGATAAAAATTATAATTTAAAAAAATAATAATTTAACTTGGTTATAATGGTCACATCAACGACCTGGTCCAAAGGTCAATTCTATGCAGGTGTCATCAACCAGCAATTTTGACTTGAACATGCCCTGACAATTAAGCCACTATCTGTGATCATCCAACCATCAAAATATTTTAAATTTGAAGGAATATCTTAAAAGTGACGGATTGTCTTTTATATTCCTTGTAACATATTTTTTAACAACTGGAAAAAAACTGACCGAAAAGTTAAGGGAATAGCGTGTTTCAAAGATATGAATTCCATGAATTCCGGTTGGTGTAGTACTTGTCCCAGTACGACAATAATGACTAAATGCCGATTTTGTCCTTATTATAGGTTCCTTTTTGTCTTCGCACTTTTGTTTGTTATGTTAGGATCCCATACCTTGTTACCGACTGCATAATCCAATTTTTTGAAAACTTTTTCTTCTCGATTTTCTGATTTAGCAATCACTGATATGCCTTAAAATCCGCGCATTGGTGTAATCCAAGTGACTCAGCCATAGAACCACCTGATGCTAATCCACGGGCTATTGTCCATCTCTACTCCTGTATGGAATTGTGGCATCTGCTACTGGCATACTAATGAGCTGAAAACAAATAACAATTTCATGTAAATGAATGCTATGTCCATTTCTGTTTGATTATACCTCAACAGGGCCTATTTTGGTGAAACATGGCTAATGATTTTAAATATTTTGGTAAAAAACATTCACATATAGTTGAATTTTGCTCTATGTTCCTTCAAAATGTTGCATGGCACCATTTTAAAAGAGAAGTTCTGTCACAATAACTGAAGGTACAAAGTGATGAATGGTGGCGTTTTGTCTCCTCATCTTTGTCAAGGAAAACTATGGCTGCTATAATAAAAAAGATGTTATAAAAGGAAAAAAGCTATAATAAAACAGATGTACATGTGCCCGCAGGCAGAGTGCCAATCTATCTGTTCTGTGGCGTTTGGGCCAGATTCCATCATATGATGTTGCGGGGGGGTTTGCACTTCCTCCCGCCAAGCGGAATCTGTTTCAACATTACCAGCATTGCTAATGCCCATTTATACTCCTGGTTGAAGAGAGGCAAGCGAGGTAAGTGCCTTGCCCAAGTGCCACAACCCACAATGGCGACGGCGGGGCTCGAATCCCACCATCCTGATGAGGAGAAAGTGGGGGTATAGAGTTTAAATTATGGTTAATGGTGGGCCTCTGAAGCTGAGTGGGGATCTGCTGCCACCCACCGCCCACTGGAGCTACATCCTGCTTATTCCTGAGTCTATGCAGATTAAGGCAAGACAAATCCACTTTGGGTAAATTTTCTAGAGAGAGCTAGAATAAAGGTTTCAATTCGAATAGTCTATGGGGTCATTTCAATGAAATCTAATATCCCTTCGTGGGGACGATTTAGGATAAGTCGTCCACAACGGCAGCGGCCAATGAATAAATCCAGACAAGGACTTACCTTAAGGTTCCTTGTCCATATCACCAATTGAGGTCATACTGATGATACGACGATCCCAGATCAGCGGGAAAACGCAAGTAATGCGTCTTATCTAAACTATCCTGGTCACTGAAGTAATTGAAATCAAGATGGAATGAGGTGATCATATTGAATAAACACCACACCAACACTCTTCAATGACTCTAAAACTTCTTAGAATAGTATCACGCACATAACTACCAGAACTTTACCATCATTTTTATTTTAACAATATTTTATTACACTATATCAGGAAATCTTAGGCAAAGATCTTCAATTCCCATGCTTTTTCATGATAAAATTCAGAACTTGTGAACTTAAAACCCTTCAAAATTGTGTGAGACCCATATATTTAATTTGCCGTTCAAAAAGCCTGCACATCCAGCTTTTTGAAATGGCATATTAAACAAACCGCCAAATGCTGCAAAATCAGAAAATGATACCACTAAAAATGTTGTTAGAGTGGTCCTTTTTACAGGAAGAAAGCAGTACAGTTTAGGAATTTTAGAATCATATCACGTTTGCTGCCTCAGAATTTACACTACTCCTACTTTAACACACAGCACCAAAACTGATTACATGCTGACTCTCTCTATAGTGGACGACAATTGAAGTCCCCTCAAAGGACAAGTTCTTTCCATGGTTTGATTTTAATCAATAAAATTTGCCCAAAGTAATCTCAGCAAGTAGACCCAAAAGATTTGAACCTGGACTCTCTGTCCCGAGAAGCAAGCACTTTAGGGCAAGACTTCCATATGTACGCCCCTCTCATATATTTACATCAACCATAAAATTTATTATTTTTGGCTGTTTATTCCGTTTTTGATCAAACCAAGGCCAAATTAAAATAAATTTTTGTTCATGTAAATATATGACGAGGGGGGTAACATGGAAGTCGTTCCCCACTTTAGTCCCGGACCATGGTCCCGTACAACACTAACACTCAGAACTTTCAAACATTCCCATCTTTGTACAATTTCCTCACAGTTTTATCACAAGGATTAATGGTGCATTTTCGTGATTCCAGCACCTTCTATTTATTCATTGCTCACCTAGATATCACTTGAGAAAAAGCTTATTTACAAAAAATTTGGATTTGATTCCAATCTTGCGGTTTTGTGTTATAGCAATTGCTCGTTTCCACGTTTCCCAAGGCCAATGTACTGCAATTTCTGTCCATTTACGGACAAAAATACAAAATTGTGAATTTCTTACCAGGTACGACCGAATTTTGCAACTGAAGATCATGTACAACGTGATTACTAAGGCCAATGGTTCAGGTGATATAAAAATCTCTTTAAATTTTTTGAGGTAAAAAATCAACTTTTAAAATTTTAAAACAAAAATACCCCTTTAAACTTGCAATGTAATCCAATTACTTACATGCATCTTTGTGTGGTTTGAGGATGAACCCCTTAGACAACCGAAACTGTGGAGTTACTTTGAAGCGTGTTACCTTGAGTAGAGGTGGACCGCGATACACCATGGCACCAGAGCCAACATCATCTCCCCTAGCAACTTCACGTCAGAGCTTGGACGGAGAAACTGGCAGACACAGAAACAAATGTGAGTTCAATTATCCTGGACGTATCATATTTTCTGAGGTTTAGAATTTTATTCTGGTTTATTTTAACTAACTCTCTCTGTAACCCATCTAGTTGTAGTTATTTTTTTTTATTTTAAAATATTTATTAATTGCAATCAATTATCTATTTTTATTACCTACCCATGATATATTACTAGTCAGTGCAAGCAATTGGCATGCACAATACCGGATTTTGACCCAAGATCAAGCGTTACGCATGCTCAAGAGCAGAAATCGCTCGCTGGGACTGGAAATATATCATGGGAACAATGTTTACACGAGGCTGACATACTTGTCTCTCTCACTAGTCTTATACCCATATCATCATACACTTAGGTCCGTATGCACAAAAGAGTTAGACCAGGTCTAACTTTAGACCTGGTCTAAGTGTGATTTCATTCCAACAGAAAAGACATTTTCCTTTATATTGACATGAGGTTTTCGTACTTATTTTGAAATTTGCATTTTAATCTTTAAAAATTGCTAGTTACTTTACGAAGAAAATGTAAATAACTATCAATTTTGGAAAAAACTATTTTTGACTTAGACCAGGTCTAACTTTAAACCTGGTCTAACTTTTTGTGCATATGGACCTTAGTCTTTTAGTGATACATGTCTCTGCACTTTAATCTACAATTTAAGAATTCCAATGGTAATATTTTCCAACCTTTGCTCTGTTGTGGTCAACCCTCTAAATGTTCTATCTATCCAAATATTTGATAAAATTTGGTAAAATAAAAATGAATCTAAAGAAAAATCTTGATCAAGATTTTTCATTTGGTTTCATCCAACAGACAAATTTCTACTTTGGTCTGCCAATTGCTTTCTGTAAAGCTTAAGTCTTTTCCTATAATAACTCGCTAACCATCTAAACAAATGCTTGCTCTCTTTCTTTAGATGGGAGAATTTAGGTGCTGACTCCAAAATAATTGGAACAAAAGGGTTAAAAACTTAAGAAAATCTCTACTATTGGAAAGTGTAGAAATAATGGATTTGAAATTTTACCCCATTGTGACCTTGAAAATATTTTGCCTTATAACTATTGAACTACAAACTGCAGATAGGGCAAACTATACTTTTTTAAATCGTTGAAACATGATGGACCAGTTGGTGTACTTTTTACAGAAGCCTGTGTAAACCTTTTCCCCTTTTCCACTGCTTTCTGGTTGGTAGATTTTCTTAGATTTTTAGTAAGTTATTCCAAATGTCAAATACTACCAAATTCTAAAAAACCTTTTGCTGCAATTATTTTGAGGTTGTGGCCCTTTTTTCATAAATGGACCCGTCTACTTTGCCAGAAACTAAAGTGGTTTTCATAATCCCTCTGTCAAATCTGGCCTAATTTAAGCATATGTGTGTACATGATCCCTACATGTATGTGTTGTTTTGATGCCATCCACGGGTAGAGCCCAAAGAATAAAGTAAACAACTTAAGTGTACTTTAAACACTCACCGTATAGTTGCTATTACTACCTCCTGGTCCAGGACTGCCATTTTGTTCTGTACAGGGTAGGCTTTCCTGTGACCCTACTTGCGAGGTAGCAGATTTTAAACGAGAGAAGGGTGTTGAAAATGTACACGGGGTTGATCTGGAGGTCTGCCTCTGTGGATGAAAAATATACAATGGTACATTTACAGAAACCATTTTTTTAAACTTACAATACAGAGCCTGATGGACAAATCGAAAGATGATAAAATGGCCCAAGAGAAGATACCAGTAGCTTCCCACAATCCATTGCTTCCATTGGAAGTTTTTGTACAGGTTGCCATGTGGATCGTTAGAGATGAAAAGCTCTTAAAATGCAAGTTTGTGATCAGTACTGTCAATTTAGCCATGTTTCGTCACTAACGACCCACATCATTACCTGTACAAAAACCTCCATTGGAAGCAATGCATTGTGGGAAGCTATTGAAATCTTCTCTTAAATGGCCCAATAGTTACAATGCTTAAAAGAGGTGAAAAAATCTATACAATGAACATAAACAATGACACAACAATCAGAACAATCATGGGTTATCAAGAGGTCTTGGTAGATCAGAGACCTACATGTAATCTCAAATGAGGTGGTTTTAAAAGTTTAAGCATTGTTTATATCCCTACTAGCAGGACAAAAATGCCACCCTAAACATCATAGTAATTTTTGCCTTTTCATGCACTTGTGACAAAGGAAAAAAACAAAAAAAATTGTGTGGACCTTTCCTTGTCTATCTGGTGCAAACCCTTCAGGACCCTAGGTTTATTTAGGATGCCTTTCTATGCCCGATTGCCTGTGAGGCATTATTAAGGTTGGGCATATTTCACATATTGCCTTACAAATTTCCAATTGCAATGCAGCAATGCGGGATAAAGACATTCAAGGCAAAGAATTATATTGTGGCTCTCCACAGAAGCCGGAGTTGGAGTCATCAGAGTCGGAGTGATCAGAATCATTGGAGGAGGAAGAGGAGGAGGAGAAGGAGAAGGAAGAGGAGGGGAGAATGGTGCCTTTCCATGCCTCTCAAGAAGTTAGGCTCAGAGTGATGTAAAGAGTTGTAAGAGGCAAGGAAAAGCATCAGCACATGCATGTGTACATTTACTTCAATTGAATCATTGAAACAACTCGGCAGATGATTTCACATACACGGCTGTTTTCTTACTCGCGTGGTAGCCTATATGGCAGCTGCACCATGTCAACCGCGGCAGCTTCTGCACAGTACACACTGGGCTAATTGTGAGGCAGTAGCTGCAAGACAGGGCTTGCAAAGTACACAGTTATTAGGTATACATTGATGTGGCTACTCTGTTGTACCTACCCCAATGGCTACCCTGTAGTTGCCCACTAGGTGGAGAGAAGGTGGATATGGTGTACGTAGACAGTATCAGACCAGACACGCAACTACCACGCGGTTGCTAGGACGCCATTTTGATAGTTGACAAAATAAGGGCGCTATACACTTGTTCTCTGTTTAGCATTTTTTGATCGTTTTTTAGGAAAATCATCAAGAAATTCAAATCGGGCATCATCAAAAACACCCGTATTCCTGCACATTTAATTTTTAAAAAATGCAAATATATGCCAAAAATAAACAAAATTGGCCATGAGAAATACCGCACGTGCTGAGAGCCGGTGTAACCATGTAGCTACTCCGCGATGGTGCCGTCTATGCGGTAAAAATACACAGAGTCCTTGCCGGCGAGTGTACGTCTAGTGGGTAGGTAATCCGTGTCTACTCGGTGGTAGCTGCGAGCTAACTACCATGAAGAAATTGGCCGTGTAATAATAATAATGCCATTATACTGGCCAAAATTTCTCCTTTCTAAGGCAAATAAAATCAGCAAGGGTCATCACTATAATTTTGTTTGCATGTTTGGTATTCATGAGGGAATCATTTTAGAGGCCTAGTGTTTCAAACTACAATTTCTACAAAATAATTCCAAATAAAAATTAGCTGATCAAATTTTGTCAAAAGTGGGGTCAAGAGCAGGGTGTGACTCTTATTGTTCACATTCTCTTACACACACGACAAGTTACACTATCACCAATGATTAAGCACAACCTGGATCGATGTAGAGATTACAATGGTTATAGTGTTGAACTATTTAATATGCCAGGCATTTATCTCATAATGCTTTTTAAAATATAATGTAATAGAGCCTCTCACCTCTGATTCCTCCTTTTCTTGATTGCTTTGGAGTCAAACAATAACTTCTTTTCATCTCGCTCTCTGAAGATGAGTAGACGCACCTGGTCCTCATCAAACTCTGGGGCTTGCCATCTATAAACACATAATACAGAATGAAATACTTATTGAGTAACACAGTAACGGTCAGTCTGCAGGTCACCCAAGTGCTATTGTTCAAACTAAAAATTGTTGGACAGGGTCATTTTACATGGGCTTTCACAAATACAATAGGTAAACGACCTTGCCATTGTCCACATTCCCTGCACACGTCTGCAGTTCAAATCGATGAAAATCAGGCCCATATGTTATAGCATATGAGAATTCAATTCTGTGATGCCAGTAAATGTAAGGTTATACATTTTCCGTGGTCTTCGCTTTCTTAAAACAGATAGAGTAACACGTACACAGACTTTTTTGTAGCACACAATTCAATTAATGATTTGGGATGCTTTAAAATTTGGTGGGATTTCTATAACTTCAGAGACCACGCTTTTTCAAAACTTAAAATTTGTCGCTTTTAATTCGTTGTTTTTAACCCCCAAACACACTTTCACGTCATATTAGACCAACTTGGATATGTAGTTGACATTCCGCAACAATAATACATTATTTTATAATGAATTCAGGTATTTTAGACCTCAAATCAGGACATTTTCCAGAGTGTTTTCGACCACCTATTGAGGTCACAGCGATTTTATTGTCTTCTCGTGTACAAGAAAATAACACATGTTGGAGTGCTCTCCTGATTGACTGGTAAATGAGATTTTTAATCCCAAGGGTACACGGCCAATTTCTTCATGGTAGTTACCACGTAGCTACCACCGAGTAGACATGGATTACCTACCCACTAGACGTACACTCGCCGGCCAGGATTCCGTGTATTTTTGCCGCATAGACGGATAGTGTACACACAGCGGCTGTCTGCACTGTCGTGGAGTAGCTACGTGGTTACACCGGCTCTCAGCGCGCGCGGTATTTCTCATGCCCAAATTTTGTTTTTTTGATATTTTTGCCATATATTTGCATTTTTATTACAAGTGCGGTTATATGGGTTTTTTGATGATGCTCGATTTGAATTTCGTAATGATTTTCCTAAAAAAACGTTCAAAAAACGCTAAACGGAGCCCAAGTGTATAGCGCCCTCATTTCATGAAATTTTCACCCACTCTCAAAATGGCGTCGTGGTAACCGCGGGGTAGCTACGTGGTAGCTGCGTGTCTACACCGATACTGTCTACTCAACATCCACCTTCTCTCCACCTAGTGGGCAACTACAGGGTAGCCATTGGGGTAGGTAAAGCAGAGTAGCCACATTACTGTATACCTAATAACTGTGTACTTAGTAAGCCCTATCTTGCAGCTAGCGCATCGTAATTAGCCCAGTGTGTACTGTGCAGTAGCTGCCGCGGTAGACATGGTGTAGCTGCCGTATAGGCTACCACGTGAGTAAGAATCCGGCCGTGTACTCCCAGTCAATTTGATGGGGTTAGTTGTAGTTATAATAACATATTAAATTATCCAATCAGAGATATGGCAAGAAAAGCTAAAACGTCTACATACAATATAGGTCTATTTTGATTGGTTACTCTAAGGGATTTATCATGTTATATCATAATAAGCTAGTGTCTAACCAGTCACCCTAATATCTGTTATACCAATTACAGATTTTAAAATATCAAAATCGGTTCATTCCGATTCAGATTTTTTCTGCATATTTTTTTTTGGCGTTATCATCGCCGTTTTCAATAGCCAGAAGCTGCCACAAAGTAGCAGATCGATTTAGGTAAACCACTAAAACGGCGAAATAGTAAGTTAGGAACAAACACTCTTGTGTACATAAAATAATAAATTGATTGTTTCAGTTTCGATTTATTTTCACCGTTTGGCCATCAGTTGGGAAAAATTTTAATTCAAGTTTGGATCGATTTGATATTAATTTAACCGGTATAGAAAATCGGTAAAAAATTAGAATTTTGCCGATACCGATCAGATACCGATAAGGTCATAATCGGCCCGATTTCAAAAATACTGATAATATCGGTTATTCTCTATAATGAGCCAATCAGATATACTGTAAGAAATATGTAGAGCTTTAATTACATGTACAGAGCTATTCCCCTGCTGAAATTTGTGTAAATTATGATGGTCTTCACAAAGCAAAATTTTGAAGGATATTGAATATTATATCAAAGAGACTTTTTGGAATATAAAAATCTTACATGCTCAAGGAGGAAAAAACATTATTTTTACTTTGCAGTGCTCTTCTACTTGTGTTACTCTCTACATTTTCACCCTCAAATCTGAAATGAAATGAACTTACTAATTTTCCATAATTACTGTACTTCTACTTGATATTTATAGCACCTGTAGACAGTACATGGCATAATTTTGAACAGCTCTTGTTATTGAATGAATGAGATCAAATCAATAGTTGCTGATCAATTTTCAGCACAGTTGTGGTACAAATCAAAATAATTCATTTTCTAATCATCACCCATCATTAACAAACTAATGATCCATCAACTTCAATTTCTCAATTATGGTACATGCATACATACACTGCATTTATAAAGCACTGTTTCATAAAGGCCACAGTGCAGATAACATCAGTGACAAAAATATATAAAAACAAGCAATAAAGAAATGAAATATTGTTTGTAAATTTCAGAATAAGATTCCCATTTTCATTAATTAATGTTGTTTTCTTAAAAAGTAAGGTTAACTGAGTACAATAATGCCAAAAGGTATGATAAGGCCAAGAAAAAAAGTTTGTCTCGTCTTCCAGCTAGCATAGGTATAAAATTTTCTACCGCCCTTCTTTTTTTCTATTCTTTTTAAGATTTTCAAGAGATTTATAACTTTTTAAAGTTATCAAGAAAGAAAATATTATTTGGTTGCATTATTTTGTGTCTCTCACTACACTATTTTTATCATCATCTGTCATAGCTTAGCAAAATTGGTGTTGGTAAAACCAACACTATCCACATAGACCAACACAGATGGAGGACACATACTGTGCTATCACAAATGACCCTAAATGCATTCCAATAAGGTCTTGTTAAAGGTGTCCCACCTAGTTTCAACATTATTATTGTTTTTGTTTCATAGGAAAATGAAAGGTCATTGCCAACGTACCTTAATTCCACAATTTCCTTTGAAATTTAATCTGATATCATTTTAATGTGTGGTAATTATGTGTATAAAAATAGCCCATAGATTACTGTGTAAATGATTTCCGGTAACTGTAACAAGCCATATTCATGCTTATAGCATTGTAATATTAGGGAGTACAGCCAAACTATTTTGCAGATGAAATGTGATAAATACAAGGTTTCAAATGATACTAAAGCATCACGTTTGTTGGGATGAGTGGTGGGGGCTCAAAGCTGGGAATCAGGAAGTAGTATGTACCCCCTGACTACCGTACATCAACAAACATAATAATGCAAAGCATGAAATATTTGTTGCGAACTGCAAATTAGATGATTTTGCAGTGATTGCAAAAAATTTCCAGAGTTAAAGGGGGATGACCTGATTTAAGCCTACATATTTTTCATCTTGATAGAATGGCCTTCACCCAAAACCCCATCTGTAAAGTTTTGTGCCAATATTTCAACCCGTTATGAAGTGAGAGCTAAAATATGATTTTGTAATCCCCAGAGTGCTGTGTAAAATTAATATTGGTCGACCAAAATGGGGCATATTTTCACTCATAACATCCAAACCAAACACCTTTTAGCCCTAAGATTTCACAGGGTAAATGAGAAAAATAGTAGCTTTCTTCTGATATCAAAATTTTGACCACTTCCGGTAAAATCTGAGGTCCCTGGGGATGAGGCTATTAGCGATCGGAATATGCTAACTGTAAATTAGGTGATTTTGCAAGTGATTGAAAAAGATTTCTAGAGTTAACATTTTTCACCTCTTCTCTATACTGAGAAGTTTATAAATGTCATAAAACTGGTGGTCATGAATCACTGGCAAATTTGTCATCCACACAAAATTATTAAGCAACATGGGGTCACCAAACTGTCTCAGGCATATATTGAAAATGATAGTGCAGAAAGTGTAGACACACATATTCCTAAAGGGGTACCCAAGTTTGATTTGGGTAGGAACATGCCTTGCAGAGAATCTGGAAGTTGGCTCACGGCCTGAACTAAGGAGTGATGTCATAGCTTTACCCGCAGCTATTATGCACGCGTATCGCGCACGCTGACTTTGTACGCTCATGATTACAGCTGCAACTTACTGCGATTCGCACATTTAAGACTGCATGAAAGCTCTGACGTCACTCATAGTTCAGGCCAGACGAAGTATATACCAATCTTCTAAAATAATTTTCTTAAATTCTGGCAAATATAAAATATTTTGCTCTGATGAATGGTCTACTTTTTAAAATAATTGAATTGAATTTTTGGAAAAACAAAAGGAACCATCCACATACCAACATTGACCTAGAAAAGAGAGTTACTGATATCGGTCACAAAATGAGACCCATATTTGTGACATGCTCCTATATATTAAATTGTAAAGAGTACCCTACTTCTGCAGAGCACAAATTAGATCTTTTGCTTTAGTTACAGTGTTCAAATTTCTTAAAGTTACTGTTATGATGAAATCAGATTAAATGTATTTATAGAAAATCAACTAATGAAGTTAAAATTAACACTATTGTTTTAATTAGGCTTGTGATTATTTGCTTACATTTTTAGACTGGTAAATACACCACCGCACTTACTGTACCACACAAAAAGTCAATGCAACACTTAACTTCCTTCAAGTTCATAATCCATTTAATATTTCTCAATATTTACACAAGTACACAGAATTCCTCCATATTAGGAAAAAATGAAAGGGGACCATTTGAGTAATATAATATTCCATAATTTGGGGCCTGTTTGTCTAGCATATTATTTTGACAGGAATTCCAGGACAAACACAATCCTATTTGTTGCACCTACTACTTCATTCACACTGAATTCATTGACCCATGAAAGAATCCTAAAGATCTATCCAATAACAGGGCCATTAACTACCAAACACAATTGAGAAAGCACCTTCTATTATGCAGTACACAATACATTATGTTTGTCATGTGATTGTTCAAAATAATCCTGGCTAACTTTTCAGTTTCCATTTGAGTAAAACATGGTTTGTATACTTTCTGGGATTTTTTTTTCAAATGATTACTACATTTGTAAACTCAGCTTGAGAATGTGTATGTGTGTGTGTGCGTGTGTGTGTGCGTGCGTGGGTGTGTGCATGCATGCGTGTGTGCTGAGTATGTGCATGTGTTGTGTTTATAATCTTTCATGTCAAAATTTGCCTACAGTGGTGTGGGAATGTGCACGTTTGTGTTTATGTGTATGTATATTTGTGTTTTTTATATTTTATGTCAGTGCATGCCTGCAGTGTTGTGCGCATGTGTGTGTGTGTGCACACATGTGTCCATGTGCACTAGTGCCAACGGTTGCACTGGCTTAAAACTGGGGGTCAAAATCTTGAATAACAGATTCCATAGGCGTAAATGAACCTTAAAGGTGTGTGTTCTTTGGGACCCCATGATTTACCCGGAAGTAGTATCGATTTTGATATCAGATGAAAGGCTGTATTTTTCTATTATATCGCCCTGAAATTTGAGCCCTCAAATCCATTTCATTCTCAAGATATAAACAAAAAACTGTCGTTTTAATGGTTAACCATCAATATTAGCACAGTATTGAATAGGGCTTTGTAATATGCATTATTGCTTCTACCATCAAAACCGCAAGCTTGTTTCCCACGGTACTTGATGGGGCATACGTGCAAGTGCTAGGCTCTCATATCAAGTAGAGAACACAATAGACATAAATCGGAACAAGTACCTTTAAAGCATCCAGAAATTTAAATTTGTGCACCAAAACCTTAAAATGGGGGTGTATGGCACAATTACCCCTTATAATGGAACCCCTGATGTGCACGCACGTATGTTAGTGTGGCCTTGTTCTAGTGGTTACTTTAATTTGGCAGCTTAATTTCTTGTTATTAACATTTATTGAGATTTTGCTTTGTCCATTTAAATTTACAAGAAAATGCTCAAATGAAAAATTCTTTACTGAAAAGAAAATGCTGTTACTGGTTATTTCATACTTTAACAAATCATAAATTTTAAATTAATGTAAAACATCATGTAGTAAATACATCAATGCACATGTATATAAATTTGTCACCAATTTATTCTACAATAAAAAATTGGCATGTGATACAAGAGCTAGTAAATTTAGCTGTGTCAGTTATCAGTTGTAATTAGCGTAGCATGTGATCAATGATTAAGGTATTGATTAGATACTTAAATACCATTATAAACCAAATTTAGTTGGTTGAGTAAAACAGTGCTAGAATTATCTATGAAATACTTCCTTTCCTCTGAACAGGCCTAGGGGCCTGATTGACTGGAGGTCAGTAGGAGAGGAAGAAAAAAAATAGGACTACAAGTTTTTACCTGGCATGTCACTATCTTCTGATTTAGACAGTTCATCTGTCATTTTAGTCTTATTTGGCACCCCGAGTGCTGATGTTAGCTGTTTGTTTGAAAGTGCTACCATTTTTTAATTTTAATCAAACTCTCTACACATTAGGCTTTAAAAAATGTTTTGTTTGCTACAACAGAGGGAAAATGTTATGGTTGATCGGTAGGATTTTTTAAAGATGAACTTCAGACCTTTAGGCTTTTACTCTAAAATGAATACAATATGCTACATATTTAAAGGTGTTTTTTTCAATGACATAGCAAAGATCTCCTTTTTTCTATTTTGTAGTTGTTTTTTTTTCTTCTATTTTGCTCTTTGTATGTTCTGTTGTCTTGTTTTTATGTTTTTTATCTTTATCTTGGTGAAAAAAATAAATTTTAAATGAAAATCATGAGTCGACTGGCACATTTTTTTAAAATTTTATTATTTTCTAATTTGCATCAACAAATTTTGGCAGGTTTTTCAAGGGTTGGCTGGGTAACTTACAGCAAGCATTTTTGGCCTTAGATAATTTTTTAACTCCCTAGGTAACTGTTAGCCAATTTGATTGGTTACTTTTAAGGTTAGAGACATGGTAAGAAAGTTTAAAGTGTATAAAAGGAATATTTTGATTGGTTACTCAGAGATTTAATGAGGCAATCAGAGAGAGTGTGAGATAGACAGTAGAGGCCAAAGGGTATTGGTCGACCCCAACAGTTAAACTTTCCTAAATTTAGTGAAATACACACTAATCTTGATTGAGAATTAAACAATCTTAAGTCTAAATTGTGACAGAAGGTGCTAAATTTTTTTAGTCCTGTGTGTTTTAGCTTTATTCTTTAAAGGTACTACATCCGATGACAAAATATATTATTTTTTGTTTCAAAGGAAGGGCCATCCCTAAAATACTTCCAAAATTTCATTTTGTCCAAACCTAACCAAAGATGATGTATCCACTTTTGGCAAGAATGTTTGTTTTGTCATGGGGGAAAATAAAGTTCGATCACATGTGCCACTTCCTGAAGAATGACCATAAAGATTCTCACAGAAAGACAAAATTCTGGACAAATGCCAGCCACGAACTGGAAATGTGATGGTGCAGATATTTTGCCAACATTTCAATCTCCTGGTAGTCCTGAAACAGTTCATTACTAATAATCACATGGATGTGACCAATCTAGCAATGTGATCCCTCTAATCCATAAAGGGCAACAACCCTACGGAAAAGCTACATATAACTTGGTGATTCAAATTATAAAAGCCTTGCTAACTTCGAAGGATTTACTTTGAAAATTAAAAAAAAAGTAAAATGTGAAGGTTCACCAAGTTCCTCCCAATAGGATCCTAAAGTTATAATAATGAAAAATTTTGACTTGATTGAATGATACCTCGTGGTGGCAGTCGTATTATATTGGCAATTCCAGATAAACTCACCAGGAAAGGCAACTGGAGTCGAGTATGCCCCCTCCCCCCATTTGGAATAGCCATGAAAAAACAAGTCTTGCCAACAAAAATTTTGATTTGGCGGGGGTCAACGGTGGGCAAAAAGTAGCTAAAAGTTTTAACTTTATACCACTGGTTTCTTTTGGACAAAAATTTGCTGGCACTCGCTGAAAATATCACTTTGATAGCACATTTTGCCGGATGTCCAAAAGTAGACCAAATGGTCAGGTAAAGCGTGGTGTTCACAAACTGGAAATAACCATGGTCAGGTCAAGATCACAAGTTTGTCATATGCAGGGCATGTGACATCCCTACACTGATCATGACCCGACCATGGCTATTCCACACAAATTCAACACCCCATACAGGGGATGTATGGGATTCAGCTAGAATATCTCAGTGCATAATTTTTAAAGTTGTACCATTAAATTTAAAAGGTGTTTGTTCCGATTTAGGTCTATCATGTTCTACGTTTGATATGAGAGGCCTGGCACTTGCATACACTTACTGCCAAGTATCATAGGAAACAAACTTGAGGTTTTTATGGTAGAAGCCACATTCACATCACTGTGCTATATTATATTGATGATACTACTTCTGTGTAAATCGGGCTCCAAAAAGGATCGGAAAAAGCACCTTTAAAGTTTGTACTTACGAGGCACAATTAGAACCCATTCAGAGAAGCCGTAATGTTGCTTCTTAACTTTTTGAAAGCCACAAAGAGAGTTACAGTCACTGTCAAAATACTTCAGTGGTATGTATTTGCCCTGTGTTAAGCATGATGTCCATAAACAATGAAGTGATTCTGCTCAATTCTCATTGGCTGATTATCACTCACGACAACATCGCAAGCTTGAGAGTGGCTCAGATCACACAAGACTCCGCCCTTCTTATACTGTATCCAGATGTTTATTTTCTCTCAATTGCGCGTCTAAGTCACGACCGTATGCAAGCC
>JAMKCH010075098.1:0-18116 GCA_023653785.1 Ophioderma brevispina
GCTGACGTCCCAAAGATTACACGTATGCCGATTTTTATTCTTACGAGCGGGAGCCCCGCGCTCGCGCTGGCTCCCGCTAGCTGAGTTAACGGGAGCGATCACGAAATGGGAATCGTGATCACTGAAACAGAAGCGATCACTGAACACGGCGACACCAAACTCCCGAGTCACACACTTTTACCAAACTCAATTTCCTTCGGTCGCCGTCATATTCTGTATCTCATGTAGTTACCATTTTAAGGAAACGTCAATATTTATTCCCGTAATATAACTTTCCGTACCTTTTTACATCTTCTCACAACTCCTCCAGTGTCATAACCCGCAGTTTCCGTCATACCAGAATCAAGCTAAATAAATGACGCGTTTTCTTGATCATTTTAACCCTGTTGTCGTATTTCTCATTTTCATAAATAATAAAACGATATTATTTCATCCCTATATACTAGTGTTTAACCTTTTTAATCTCAAGTACTCCCCATGTGCACACCCTTATATTTCCTGTTACAGCACAATTTTTTCTCACAACTCTTCAACTCCCATATAAAGTTCCCGTCAACCTGCTGTTTATGACCCTCTCTCGTTTCCTCCTTCCAGTTTTCTTTCTTTTCTCTGTATCCTCACATTTCCCCCTTTAAAATTCTATCGTTTTCTCTCTCATTCCGTCTCCCTCAACCATCTTCTCCCTCCTCTCTCTCTCCTCCTCTCTCTCTCTGCACGTTCTGTATGCTATCTCTCCCCCTCTCTCTTACTCTGCAGTATGCCTCCACATTTTCATATCCTCCTCAACAAGACGTTTCTCTCTCATCCATCACCCAAAAGACCCTTACAATTACATTTTTACGCGCCTGTCTCTCGCTTTTCCTTTTTTATTCCTGGTTCTCTTCTTTCTTGCCCGCTTTGTTTTTGTGTTATTCATCAACTCTTTTCAGATAAACCAAAGTATGAACATAAACCAGGACAACGAGTTCGGTGGCCCTAACTCACAGGGCAAAACGACAAATTAAAACAACACAATAAAATATACAATCAAATACTTTATATACAATAGAAGTATCTTAAAGCATTTTCAAGAAGGTCATTGGCTAAAAAATTGTTTTGATATGTGGGCAAAAATATTTGGTAAAACCCACTAAATTTTAAATATGGGGCAGTCGATCCATTGGGGTTCATGTCTGGAATTCCACAAGGCGTAACTACATAACAAAGCACACACTTGCATAGGTCTTTAAAAGAGCTTTAGGCCTGTTGCCAGTAAATTTGAAGACTGCCTGATTCTTTTCGAGTTGTCCTTGGTAATACGCCCCCTAGACCCAATTTTCTACCCCAACGAGAACGTCTTGTACCAGCAATTTGTAAATCGTCCCAGAGATCCGTATCTGTCCATTTTTCTGTTGTGAGCGTCGTTGATGTTCATTTCAAATGGGACTGGTAGCTCCATTAGGAGAATGCGTTTTTTAATAGCATCAACGATCACGAGATCAGGACGTTGGCTGGGGGTGAGAACGTTAGGTGGAACAGTGCCACCCCAACAGTCCAACCAGAAATATCGGCAAATATTTCAATGCCACGGATGGTATTCTGAGAAATGACATCATGCAGCCTTGACGAATCATGGAAAAACGGAATATGGCGCCATGTAAACCTACCCTGATTAAGGGACGTAGAGCAAATTCAGATGGTTGAGAGTCTCTTTGTTGGAGCAGAGTTTACAAGCAGTATTGGTACGCTTCCCCCAGGTTTTTAAGTTAGTAAATGTTGGAAGGACGTCTATAGCAGCCTAACTGCGAAACTAAGAAACACCCTGGAAGGTCGATATGACGGAACGCCAGTTTAATTACGTTTCTGACTCGATAAGCTTGAGTAGATTACCTTGAACACTAGAGGCTAATGTAGTTTTTGCCAAAAGCTTGAACTGTTGCACTAGAGAGAAGACGCTTTTGATGTTTTGTTTTACCCTCTCCCGCTTACAAGAGTTCGTTGCCTCTGATCATTTCAAAGTTATTTTTCCACTGGACCACACCGTGCTTAACCATTTTTACGTTCCCTGGCTCTCGCGATCATGTTTTGAACGCAAGCGTGGAGAACACGGCCGTCGGCTTCATCATGCACTTGGAAAAGAGTGTAGGTGATTCGACGTAACCGTCGGAAAGCCTGGGTATTGCTAGACCACTGGGGCTGTGAATGATAGCAGGTGTGGAACCATTACACGAGAGTCGAAGGAAGCTTTAAGGTGGTATAGTATGTAGGTGGTCGAGTTGCTCCAGCTGGGGTCAGTCATGCATCGTGGACATCATGAGGTAACGAAGAGAGGAATAGACTATTGGACGTAATTCTCACTAATATTCGTTCTTATGGCCAAAGCGCTCTGAATGTTGTTTATCCGCTCAGAAATTTTACTGAAGACAAGATCAAAAGTGTCCCTGGTTTTACCACTAAGGTGAGGAATTCGCCGGTGCCTCTTTGACTACTTCAAGTGTCCGACCCAGACTGAATTCACTTCATACGTAGAACGCTTCTTATTGAGATGGTCTTACACTTAAAGGTTTCAAGTGCCAAGTTCATACATTTGTGTTTTCCTCAAGATTTCAGTCATCATTTCTGATGCTTCCTTTTATCGGATGTTATTAAGCAGAAATCATCTGGCAAACGGAAGCGACTGAATTTCATGCCATTGAGAGAATAACCATGTTTTTTTAAGTTTGAGATGCTCTATTATAGGATTAAGACCATGAGGAAGATAATGTGCTCAGTGTGTCCCCCTGGAAAACACCACGTTTGATAAAATGGTTCGGAAGACCATCTTTGTCTTTCACACGCCCTGTAGACGGGCAGTAGAGGTTCGACTGTATTAGCAACTGGGTGGGGAAGCCCATTACGGCAAAGGGTATGATCAATTCATTGTGGCTCCACTGACCAACGCATCACCAGATCTAATAACAATGTTACATGAATTGTAGCTTCCTTGAATTATGGCGTCAGCTATCAGCATCCCTCATGATCATCGCAGCTATCAGCTCCCTCCTGATAAAGTCCAGTTAGACCAGTGACATTAGAGAATATGACCAAAAAGCTTCCACCTCTGCTCCTGTTCCTGATGGATGTCTGTATGGATCACAAAAGCCTCCCCTCTACACATCATGTTCTTGCCACTCTGTGTTTTCAAAATTACTAGTGGTCAGGGTATCCACTGAAGACTGGTCCAAAATAATGTCATCGCTGAGATATAAGGTCCGGAGTCTAAATGGAAAACCCGGCTAATTTACGATGATATCCCTCACGTCTTGTGTCGGTAAACTATTTCATCAGATTGTCGCAGAAGAATTGTAAAAATATGTTATTGCCATATCGGCCTTATTGATAGCAAATACTCCAAAAAGCTTTCTTAAAAGGTATTAACGGGTGCATTGAGCACACACGATCATGAGCTAGTGCATAGCTGACGCCAAATCAGGAGCGTACAATTCATGTACCTTTCCTTTCTCCTGGCTGATGCGTTTGGCTCAGTGGAGATTCAGAATGTCATTTCATCTTTTCTCTCATATGGCTCCCCCTCCCTCTGTCTCTCTCCGCTCAATACTCTGTTTCATATATTCTTTCTCTGTTTTCTCCCTCTTCTTCTCTTTCTGGTAATGAGATCTATCCCCTCTCTTTATATATGCCTATCGATCCCTCAAAATTTTCCCTCTACAATTACATTTTCTCTCTCATTCCAGTCTCCTATTGATCACCTACCCTCTCTGTCCTCTTTTTTTTTCTCCTCTCTCTACATTTCCCCTCTATGGACAATTAAGGCCTACGTTAATTTCTGTCGGCATTCCGTCTCTCTCCTCTCGACCATCTATCTTCTCTCACTCTCAGCTCTTTTCCTCCCTCCCCCTCTCTCCTCTTTCCTCCCTCTTCCCTCCTTCTCTCTCCCTTTCCCTCTCTCCGCCCTCTCTCCTCTCCCCCTCCCTCTCTTTCCCTCCCCCTCCCATACTTTCTCAGCCCGGGCCTCTCTCTGTCTATAACCATTTTCTTCCATGGCGTACCAGCGGATGCGTAGCACAGGCTACAGGCGATCACGCGAATCATACGCGCGCGCCGTGACATGCACGACGATGCTTTCACGCCGCGGTCATTTTTCGAATGTGTGCGATCACCATTGAGGTAACCATATACATAACCATCCGGTCGTTGGCAAATCAGCAAGTGTTTAAATAAATTACGCACGGCGCGCTATTAAAGCAAGGCTATGACTGGCGAGGACTGGCGGTGCGACGCTGGAAAAAGGGGGAAACGTAATAAAATTCCCAATGCCCCCGATGGCGCTCCCCATGCAAAGTTGCATTTTAAGTGAACGGCGAGCGATCACTGAAATCGAGGCGATCACTGAAACAAAGCCGCACTAAAACAAAAGTGATCATTGAAGAAGATACACAGGCACCACTATGTGCGGCACGCTACAACCACATCGGTGAAACACGCACGCATAGTGAATTGTGACAACTCCTCAAACTCCCGCATAACACCGTCATCCTGAAGTTTTACAAGGTGCACTCCTGATACACAACATTCTGCATTCTTATCATTTTTAATAACTCAATTTCTCGTAGTTTCGTCATATAGCCTGTAGCCGTGTATTTAACCATTTTCTCCACCAAGAAACCCGTTTAAAACTTGCATTATCTTTTTTAATCTCTTCTTTTCAAAACTACTCCCGTGTCCGTGTCCGAGCCCGATGGTGTCCGTCATACATGAACCAAAGCGCAATAAAAATGACTTGTTATTGAACATTTTTTTATGCCTTTTTAGGTAAATTTACCCGTAAATTATTACATCTTACACAGTCTTTTGACGGTATTTGCCGTAAACACTTATTTTTATTGTTTTTGTTTACAGATATTTCACCGTAAAATTACGGTCACCGTAAAATTTGCATGGAATCCGTAATTATTTTACGGTTTCACCGTAAAATACGGCAAATCTTCACAGTGTATGATTGTGGGCGATCTGTCTCTTTGGCTCCCGCAGAGTCTTTTCCCTCTACTCTCTTCCCCCTCTCTTTGAAACCCCTTTTCGTTTTTTACTATTTTGCTTCTGTCTGTCTCTCTGGCCTTTTAAAATTTCACCTCTACAAATTACATTTAATGTAATTAATTCTAGTTAATCTCTCGACTCATCCTCCCTCTCTGCCTCTCTCTCTCTCCCTATCTCCTCTTTCTACCTCTCTCCGTCTCTGCTTTCCTCCCCTCTCTCGCTCTCTTCTTCCTCCTTACTGTACGATCATCTCTTCCCGGCCGGGCACCATCCCTCTCCCTCGCTCTCTCCTCTTTCTGCTATTTTCCCTCTCCTCTCTTAATTCCCTTCTCCCTTGATATTTCCCTTTTCTGTTTAATTTTTGAGATCCCCTTTTCTTTTTTTAAAACTCATGTGTTGCTTTTATCTGGTCTTTCTGGCTTCCTTCCTTTCTAGATCCCTCAACATTTCTCCCTTAACAACTTACGTTTTCTCTGTAGCGGGAAGCCGGCGCGCCCCGGAGGACTCGTGGGTAAGTTGACAAGGGGCAGAACCTTGCGTCATTATGAAGACGCACGTGACTCGGTAAAATCAGTTCTCAAGTATTTTAGTAAACAGCCCTTCGCCTTGTCGTAGTTTACATCACAACGTTCCAGTACCTATGAAAGGATACAGCAGACTGCGATTGTGTTCTTTATAAAGTTTACATACGTTCTTGCTAATAATTTACATACCCTTTCTCACCTTCTCTGCACCCACCTACATACAGTGCACAATTTTAATAGACTTAATAATGAAAATCTCTAAGTGTTTTGTCATCAAATCGAAACTCGGCAGAATGCCAGAACATATACCATACACGTGACCAATAGTGAGTGTACATGTACACATCAAACCTACATCGTCATAGAACAGCATATTTTTATGTACAATATGCAAGTTTGGAAGGTTCCATTTGGAGAAAATCACAAAGTCAGAAATCCCCTAAAATGTATTATTTAAAAGCCCAATTTGAATGTAAATTTATCTTTAAATACTCAGATAAAAATTGACCAGGGGGACCCCCCTCGAGGGCACTGGCCGGCAACGTAAATACAACCATATGACACCTAGGGGGCATATCGTTTCATTTACACACATGGGAAGTTTGGATATCTTACACACACATACCACTCTTATGTAATTAAAACCAGGGCACTTTGGTTCAAACCATAGCGCCATGAAGGTTTCGAGGGGGACCTCGTCCCTGAAGAGTCGAGTGGGACTCCCACCCCCCCCCCCCCCCGTCCCACCCAAGCGCAATTGTAGAGGGGGACCTCGTCCCTTTGAAGGGTTAGAGTGAGACCTCGTCCCTGAATTGTAGAGTCGGACCTCGTCCCTGAATTGTACAGTGGGACCTCGTCCCTGAAGTGTAGAGTGGACCTCGTCCCTGAAATGTAGTAGTGGGACCGCGTCCCTGAAGTGAGAGTGGGACCTTCGTCCCTGAAATGTTAGAGTAGACCTCGTCTGAATTGTCAGAGTGGGACCTCGTCCATGAAAGGTAGACTTGGACCTCGTCCCTGAATGTAGCGTGGGACCTCGTCCTGAAGTGTCGAGTGGGACCTCGGTCCTGAAGTGTAGAGTGGGACTCGTCCCTGAATTGTATAGAGTGGGACCTCGTCCCTGAATGGTAGAGTGGGACTACGTCACTGAAATGTAGAGTGGGACCTCGTCCCTGGAATTGAGAGTGGGATCTCGTCCCTGAATTGTAGAGTGGGACCTCGTCCCTGAATGGTAGAGTGGGACATCGTCTGAAAGCGTCGGGGGGGACCTCGTCCCTGAATGGTAGTTAGAGTGGGACCTCGTCCCGAAGTGTAGAGTGGGACCTCGCCCTGAAGTGTAGAGTGGACCTCGTCCCTGAAATGTCGAGTGCAAGGTTTGAACCAACAATGTCCTAGCTTACCTTTAAATAACCTGCATACAAATCATGGTTAATGCGAAAATAATGGACAAATAAAGAAGATGATGAGTAATTATCTCTTTTCTATTATCTTATTTCCATCAACTTCCTTATTTATCTCCATTTGTTTTGACTCACATAATCCCCCCTCGATCAAATACATGCACGACATGATGTGATCATGTGGTATCGTATTTTATTTTAACTACATCATCCCCTCGGTCTAGTACATACTCGCCATGATGTGAGTCCAGTTCTTAATTACACATTTACCACTAACTCTAAAGGGAGGGGAGGGGCAATATGTTCCCAGCATCTCAATCATCAACAACATAAATCATATCCGTATTTCATAGGGGACAGTCATAATATCCCTATGAGAGCTGTTACTACTATCCCATACAGAATGATAATTATTTAATTGAAGTTAGTTATTCCGCCAAAACATTCAAAATTACAAACAATTAATAATTCACCAAATCCAAAAGGCAGGAAGGAAGTGATAAACTTTCTAACACTTTGATTGCAGGGTAAAAAGTTATCATGTGTCTTTAGAAGTATTTTAGTATTAAGTATTTGATGTTATTCACCATATAATATTCCAAAACAATTAAAGAGAAGAATAACAAACTTCCCCTATCATTTAGACGGAAACATTTAGCCTTATACTTCACCTATATAATATAATATTATTAACTATTAAATTGAATTAACATTTCTCCTAACTAAACAGTTGAAGCGAAAATATTTAATATGTCGTCATCGCTCCTAACTTCATACAAAGTTCACATAATAACAACAAACGTCATTATAATTATTCTATACCTCTCTTAATTATTTGCAGTTCGGTGCGCATACATTTGATGACCTAAGTTTTACATGAATTTACTCCTTCATGAATTAAAGAGAAAAATCTAACACGTCTTGAGCACTCCTAACTTTATTACAAGTCTTCACTAATAAACACACAAACATCATTATAATTAATTCTCTACCTTCCTAATCATTGCAGTTCGGTGCGCATACAATGAAACGACCTAAAGTTTTACTGGAATTTAGATACTTCTGAATTAAAGAGAAAAATTTAATCACGCTTGAGCACTCCTAACTTCATTACAAAGCTTCACATAATTAAACTAACAAACATCCATATAATTTATTGCTCTACCTCTCCTAATAATTTGCAGTTGGTGGCGCATACAATGAAAGACCTAAAGTTTACATGAATTTAATCCTTCATGAATTTAACGAGAAAAAATATTTAATCATGTAGTAATCGGCTTCCTAACTTATTTACAAGTTTAAAATAATATCACACAACATTATAATTATTTCTATCTTCTAGTTATTAGCAGTCAGTGGGAGAGTGTGCGTTAAAATACAGTGAATGACCTTGACTTTGCATAGTGACCGTGAATTAAAGTAACAATGAAAAATCAAAGAGGAGAAAGAGATTAACGATGTGCATTTTTTCACAAAACAAATCTTTATTTCCAAAAAATTACTAATATATTCCCAGTCATTTATTATTAATTTACTAGTCAGTCAAACATCATTACTGAAGATAAATCTCGCAAAAACAATCCCATTCAAGTCGCTATGGGGGTCCCTACATTGCCGTGTATAAAACGACAACATACAAGCATTCACGCATTCAATAGGCCCACGTCAGTACTGTACATGGAGCAAGAAGGCACGGTCATGGTTACGCGGTATCACAACAATTAACTTGCTACACCATATGCGTTTGTATGGGACATGTTTACAAAGATGGCGCAATCGTGTCAATTTTTCTCCACTATCTCTTCATTGTTCAATTGTATAAAGTGAGTTTGAACAACAAAACACACACAATCTATCTCCCATCACTGCAGATATGGTATGAATCATGATTTTTAAGATTTTTAACGAAATTAATGAAATTCAAGTGATTTTTCTGAGTGTATGTCATGACTGTAACTGAACATTGCGATTTACTTCTCGATTTTTCACGCTATATTTTGCAACGTTGTAATTCTATTCATGACAGTAAACCTAACATCATAGCGGTAATATTAGATGCCGAAATTTATTATCAGAAGCTATCTGACATGAATTCATTAATTTAATTACGAAAATACTGACATTCAAGTCTCAAATTGTGGACGAGTAATGTTGAATTTCCACACACAATTTTCGACAATATTCTATAATCTCCTAAATGTCACAACCCTGATTATCCAATTCTTGTATAGTTCCTACGCCGATATGCCTACATGTGGAAATATATTTAAATATGATACTTGCCCGATCCAAACATGTAAAAAGACCTCGAAACCGAACAGCAATTCGCAATGAGTGTACGCCACCTATGAAAGGATACAGAAGACTGAACGTTTCCGCGGGATCACAGCAGGTGATAGGTCATGCATCGTAAACTCGAGTCAACCGCAGTTGGGTGTTGCGCTGCTTGGGCAATTACGTGACCTCCGTGGCGAGCTTCGCGTGGATTGGCAGCAGGCCTGACCTTTCTAAAGAGGATCACGATTCTTACATGACTTGCATAAATAGTACTGATGTAATGGAATAATTTGTAAGCAGAGAGATATGGATAACCGTTTTTGCAGACATTATTCGTGACCAAAATAAAACCAACTAAGAAAAACAGGTACCGCCAATCCCGTTTCACAGCCCGACCGAAATGCACCTAATCTTAAATCCATATATACAATCTCTTGACGCACAGCAGTCAGGGTAGTCAACGCGCCATTCAGGTGTGTCATCACAGCAGTCTAGTGTGTCATAGTTACAGCCCGGTCCGCCTTGGTCAGTATGCAAATATCCCACCAACAGTTCAGTGTCGTCATCATCCAACATGTCGCCACGCCTTGACGCAATCAAGTCCGTGGTGTGAGCGCACTGTGTGTTGGACCCAACTTCACACATCCCCCCCCATTGAGTCAACATGCCCGTCTTCTGCAATTGTTTCGACGAAGCGCTCACGACAGTATGCAGCTTGCTGCACTTCACTATCGATCGGGACGCCGTCGTTTCTCTCACATACGGAGTCTTTCAAGTGACCAACGATTTCGTGGATCATCCATCTCAGGTACATTAACAGCACCCCACCAGACTGGTTCCGGTTTTTGTTTCATATTTGTACGTACACTAATCTTGATATCTCACAATAACACTAGCCTCAACGCTGTCTCGGTTAATGCTTGAAGCCGCAGCATCCATTCCAAGGGCAGTTATCGAGCCCTGTGCTCTAAACATCCATGGTAGGGTCTTTCGCCCGGCGCCGTTCATCCAAAGTTATCTGGCCCGTCTGGCCATCCATCTCAAGGTAGTCGTTTGGCCCGTCTGGCCATTCTCCCAAAGTCGTACGGCGCGTTCTGCCATTAGTCCTCAGTCATCCGGCCATCTCCTTCGTCTCAGTCGTCGGGGCGCGTCTGCCTAGTCATCCAAAGTTGTTCGGCCCGTCTGGCCATTCATCAAGTCGTATGGCCCGTCTGGCCATTCATCCAAGTCGTCTGGCCATCTGCCATTCAAAGTCATGCGGCACTTCTGCCATTCGTCTCAGTCAGCGGCCCACGTTTGGCCATAATCCAAGGTCGTGATGGAAGCCAGTAACCTCTCTTTCACCGCAAAACCAAGCTACCACCAGACCCAACGGATGGTGGAAACCTCCTCGCAAACCTAACGCTGGCTCTAATTTGCCGCAACCATTATTTCTCCCTTTATCGTCCCTGATTGTCTGCTTACCTACCCGAATTGCTCAACGATTAAATTCAATGCTTGATTAGGGTGATTGGCGCCGATTATGGTTGATTTCTGTCTAGAATAACTATATACAAGGCTCTAATCCTCCCCTATGCCTCCTCCGCTACTCCCTATAATATAAAATGTATCGCACATGATGTCCAACGATTCAGGAACCTATGGGCTTTCGCCGCTAACCGCTGGGATTCATCTAGGTTTGTGCCGTCAAATACACAGCCGGCTCAGTAATTATCGCTTCCGGTGCCTCTGTCATTCTCCCCGCCTTCCCCGAATCGGCACGGCCACTTTTTCCTCTGCTTCATCGGCCTCGCACTTCTACCCGGTATATTACTTTATGTGGTACGTCCGGAAGCGAAGGTCACCGTCTTTCTAAACTTTCCCTCACGCTTCGCCCTCCACTTCAGCCTCTGCCTTCGTCACTAAGTTCTCTTTAACCCTCCTGGCGGCCGATATCGAGGTTGTTATAAAAAATGTTGACGTCTGGTCACTCCCTCTTCATCCTCCACGTCGCCCATCCGCTCCTGGTCTTCTCCTAACTCCCATTCTGTTACTGTAGGAAGTCGTCAATCGCACACCAACCGACCATGACTAAGTCGTTCTCATCTTGTTTCCTTATCGCAGGAGCCATATCCTCGTCAGGTGTCCCTTCTTCGGCATCGCAAAATCATTATCGTCTTCCATTCTGCTGCAGCTGCTACTACCCCGTCGTCGCGACCCCCCGGGTCTTTCTATAGGCCTCTCTATCCCTTTACCAGCAGGTCCAACCTCAAGCTCTACTTCTGGACATATGTAGTTCCATCACACCACTATGGTCCTTTCATCGCGCTTTAACCTAATCCGCATGGACTCTATGGCTTACTTCGGCGACTTCTGGATCCGGAAGACCACATCTGAGAGAGCGCGGGTACCACCAGATATGGGCCCTCCAACGGCAGGGCTAACTTCCCTGGAAAGTCGCAACTTCCTCGTATGGTTATATACAACCAGACGAACTGAACTGCCCTCAACACAGGCCATGCCCCCAAACGGTGTAGTTCGTTGTTTCTGTCTCTTACTAATGATACTCCAAAGAGTTTGCGCTTGGCCCTCTCATGCATCCCCTATACGCTCTCTAAACTCCTCCGCATAGTCAGTTTCGCATTCTCCTCATATGGGTTACTGCACCAACCACCAAGTCAACAGGAACACTAAATTCTCGCCCCAACATAATCATATTCGGGCTCTCGCCGGTCGATTCTTGACACTTGAACGATAAGCGAAGCCCACATATGAGAGATACTGGTCCCAGTCCCTTCTGATTCTGGAACGGTTGAATCATGAGCGACACGGCATTGGCATGAGTCCGGTGTCACGCTCGACAAGGCCTCGGACTTGGGGTTGTCAGGAGTCGTACGGGTTTCTCAATCCCCAATATCCGAAACATTCTCGGAAACACCTCGACATCGAAGTTAAATTACCGCACGCGCCGCTGTACAGCGAGGTTATGATTTGGGCGACGACTGCCGGTGAAAATACCGGTCGTTGGAAAATCAGACAGTGTTTAAATTAATACGCACGGCGCGATGTGACAAGCAAAAGTTATGATGGGTGGGACCGGCGGCTGATGCACGCTGGCAAAAGGAGGAGGAAACGGGGACCCCAAAAAAAAAAAAAAAAATTTTTTTCGTAAAAAATTCCCAATTCGATGGCGCTACCCAAATGCAAAGTTGCTTTAATAATATAGATAATATAGATAGTGAGTGAACGTCGAGAGATCATGAAAGGAGCGATAACTGAAACGGAGCGATCACTGAAACAGAAGCGATCAGCGATCACTGAACAACGCGACTCCTCAAAATCTGTATTAGTGTCCGTCATCCGTAGCTTATGAATCGTATCTGTCTAAACTTATTTCACATTTGCATATGGTATGACACGCATTTCGTGCGTTCCAAACTTTTGGATTTTAGTGCAGTGATTTTTGCAGCCTCCATTGTTGTAATCCATGTCTCTTTTATGTTGTAAATGGAAAATAAATTGAAACTGAAAAAAAAACCTGAAAACTGAATAGATTAGTGTTTTTTTTTTTTATCACGTTGCGCTTGCTTCTCCCTTCTATAGTTTTAACTCTCATTCGTCTATCTCTATCACATCTTTGTCTGTCTGTCTGTCTCTCTCTTTCTCCTCTTTCTTCCTCTTCCGTACTATGTTTACGTGTCTCTCTCTTCTGTACTCATATCTGTCTTCTCTTACTGTACGACACATATCTTCCTCGGGCAACCACATCTCTCTCTCTCTCTCTCTCTCTCTCTCTCTTATCTCCTTTCGCTGCGGGTCTAGTTGGCTCCAGTAGCTACTTTTCTCTTGCTATTTAATTCCTATATCCGCGTTGAAATTCCCCCTTTTATGTTAGTTTGAAATTATCCTTTCTGGTTTACTCTGTTTGCTTTTAGTCTGTCTCTCGAGGATGGCTTCCTTTTTTTTATAGGCCTATCCTCAACATTTCCGTCAACAAAATTACGTTTTTCTCTATTCTTCCGTCTCTTCCTCGACCATCTCTCTCTCCCATCGATTTCCCCTCTACAAATTTAATTTTCTGCAGTCTCATTATCTTTTTCTCTCATTCAGTCTCTCCCTCGACCATCCCTCTTCTCTCGCCCTCTCTCTTCTATCTTCGGGTCTCTTCTTTCTGTATGACAATACTCTGACCTCCTTTACAAATTACATTTCCCTCTGTCCTGTCTGGTTCTTCGATTTCCTTCTTGCTTTTAGGGGATTATCAATCCGCGGGGCAATAAAAACTTCTTACACAACCGGTTGGTTTTTACATTCCCCCCTCTATCTATTTGCTTTCCTCAGGAGGTACGGGAGTCACGCAAATCATATGCGAGCGCCGTGACATCCACGACGGTGCGTTCACATCGCGGTCCAGTGCGATCACCATAGAGTGTAACATACCGGTCGTTGGCAATCAGCAAGTGTTTAATTAAATTACGCACGGCGCGCTAAACGCGAGGTTAATTGGGCGACGACTGCCGGTGAACATTTAACGGGTCGTTGGCAAATCGCAAGTAGGGCCAGGCGTGAGAGGTTTTAACCTGGAAATAATCGTCCCGTCTACGTTTTTGAAACTGGCGGACGCAGCATTTTAAATATTCTAGAACATATCCAAAAATCCGCAACCAAATCCGCTTTGAGGGAAAATTCTACGCGTGTTTTAAAAGATGAACTTAATTAAAATGGCGGAGAAGAGAAAGAGAGATTTTCTGAGTAAGTTACGTCATTAATGCAACGCTTACGCGTGTAACGTTTCGAGCGCTACTATGCGAAACGCGCGGTTCAGCGTCGCCAATTTCATGACCAAAAATGGAATTGCGTCCGCGCTGTGCGCAGAAAAAAAACAAAATAGGCTGCGTAAATCCATTACGCAGTTAAGGCTGAATGCCGATCTAGCATATCATGATGAAAGTCATTTTTTTCAACAAAATCTTCATTTAAACTTCGTTTACGCCGTGATATGCTAGACATCACTCCTTCAAAAAGGATACTAATTTTGGACTATATATCGTCTCTGTGCACAAGAGCGAACATTTTCGATTGTTAAACCACCTAAAATGTCACCAAAATACCATGGAAAGCTCGGTGTTTCGGTCGGTTATTGCAATATACTATAACAACATCTTTCAAATGATTTTAACATGAGACATGTTGGATACGCACGACATAATACATGTTTCATTGTCATTTCATATATAAGTTAGACAGGTTTGTCCAATTGAAATATCGAGCTAGGTGGAAAGTCTATGATTCACGGATCCTGCGGTGACATCAGGCTATCAATTGCGAGGTTAGAAGCCAAATCTGCTTTAGGCTTGAAGCAGAAGGACTATTGTGTTCAATTGATTTTACCCGTATGTCCAAGTCTCTTATTCACAAATTTCGTTACAAAAATCTGAGATCTCTGTCTAAACAGGGCATTGAGATACAGCTACAGACCTGAAATGAGATTCCACACTTTTTCGAACATAAAAAAATGGTTAATGTAAAACCCCCATTTCTAGTCGGTGTATATATCCCCAAAATAATTGTTTGATTATTAACGGGAAAATACGCGGAAACTGCAGTAAGATGGAATAAACCCCTTCTGAGGGCTAAAAAAAATCTGCAAATTTAAAATTGAAGCAAATAAAACTGCTTCAAAAGTAAGGTTTTGATCTCTAATTTCCACAATATTTGTGAAAATCCAAGCACTGATTTAAGCGGGTTATTGGTCAAGGAAGGAAAATAATATTTTTGCCAACTGCACACCAGAGATCCCCCTTTAAAAGTTCCCATGGGGCGGCTAGTGGAAATATTCTGGTTCAATGCTTATCCAATTAGTATGCTTTAATTGCTTTTATTCCATCTCTCGTTTTTGAGAAATCCTTGACACAACGACGACTTTTTTTCTATAAAATTCAACTTGGAGATATCGGCCGAGTTAGTTCTAGAAAAACCTTTTTCTAAGTTTTAGTATATTGTAGAAATGCGCTTTTACTTTGTTATCATTAGAAATACAGCGCTTGGAATTTCACAAATAATTGTGGAAATGAGAGGTCCAAAGCTCATTTACTTTTTTGAGTTTTGAAAGTGAAAAAAAATATCGCAGCTGAGAAAACCAATAAAATAAATAAAAAATATCCCATAGGCACTTTCAAATTGCGAAGTAGTTACATTTTCAAACCTATAACGTTTGAACGGAAGCTTCGCTGTGTCAACAAAAAGCAATATAAAAAGGTTAATTTTTTCTTCAATTTTAATTTTAAGGTTTTATTTTTAGCTCTGAAGGGGTAAATCCACCTTAATGTATCACGGTCCATCCTCTTCCGTTTTCCCTATATATATAAGACAAAATCCAACGAACTTTTTACAACCTACATTAATGAAGCTTTTTTTGTTTCTTACTGATTTCTTTTGCCACCTTGTGAAAAGAACGAATTAAGAGCAAGAAAACGAGAAACGGAAATAAAAATATAAAAAAGAAGGCAAGGAAAATCCGTTAAAACTAAGTCGTAGTTGGCAAATATCATGAATGTTCCGAGGGGCTGTGAAGGTAAACGATTTGAATACATGTAGATAGATGCGTAGTTAAAGGGGCATTTCGTGATCCACTGTCCACAGCCTCGCCCCCCCCGACTTACCTAAAAAGTGGAGATTGTTATATTCATCCGAAACCGTTTTTAGCATTAGAATCCCACGTGTGGACCATTCGTACCGAATCTGAATTTTGGTTGCCATAATTACAGAAATGCACAATTTGTATTTTTCGTCGTAACGGACAGAAAATTTCAGCCACAGTAGCCTATGGGAACGGAGGAAAATGAGTAATGCTCATAACACAAAAACCGCAAAGTCGGTTCAGCTCAAATTTTGAGAATAGCTTTCTCAAGGATAATATAGTGATCCATGACTAAAACAGGTGGTGCTGGAATTACGAAATACACCTTTTTAATCTTGTAAGAGATGACCTACTGAAATATGATTGAAAATTCAACATTCAAAAGCTCAATCTTGCCTTTTTCAAAGTATAAATAAATATAATACGGAGTATATATTCGATATGAGTGTGTGCTTTTATCAAACTTTTGTTGAATTTACGTAATTTGTATGCGTGTGTGTTGGTGTGTGGGGGGGGGGGGTCGTCGATCGCTTACCATGTCCTGTGGCCTGTTGGTTCTACTCGGTATATGGCTATTCGTTTCTACTCGTTTTTCCCATTTTTTATTACATGTGCTTTGGTTTGGCAGAAGTGGGGAAAACACACAGAAATGTCTACCAAAAACCCAAACCACACAAGAGCATAATTTACATTGTTTGTCAAGTTTATAGTGTGAGTTTTAATAAAGCACACACGACTAAAAAGTTTAAAGTAAAAAAGACACAAATGCCAAAGAGAGTAGCAAGAAAAAGAGTGATCACTGGGGCCCACTCCTGAACATGGAAATGTCACATCTTTCGAGATTAGTTTTGTCAAATATCCAGGATTTACAAAATGGTTAAATATCTTCAAAATAAAATTTCAAAAATGGAATTTCCCAAAAAGTTCAAGGTACTTTCCATTCCTTTCAAACATGTCAACCATGACATTTCCATTCTTTGACGAGTGATCCATGAGGTCACTCTTCGCTTATTTCAATATGTACATTTAGACGGTAGTTGACTTGAAATGTTGAAATGGTCAAATGACCCCGTTGTTGAAGCTGCATACTACCGGGGGGGCTCTGGGGGGGGGGGGGGGGGGGGGGGTTGCATGCAAAAAAGCAGAAGAACAGGAAATAGGGAAAACGTGGGGCAAAATGGGCCCGGAAAATGGGCGGTGGGCAGTCAAGGTTTTGACTCTAGAAGAAAGAGACCAGCCCTATCTACGGGGGGCCTCATTTGAAATGCCAGATAACTTAGAAAATAATGTACTTGGATTGTGATTGATGAAAACAATCAATTACAGGCCAAAGGGCTACGAAGTAGTCTAATATTTTGCAGACCTTTATCATTTACGCGAAGCGCGAACGTAATTTCCTTATGTGGCTATGAACGCGCTGCGTGGGACACAGGCGGATATGAGCGCTCAGACGGGACGCGAGTGGTCGGCTGTTCAAGCGCCGCAATATGATCGATCGAACTATCGAGAATGAGTCATCTCCACCGAAAAACTTAGTTCTTTTTTCAAATGCTCTTATAAAAAAATTCCCCAAAGCGGATTTGCGGTTTGGATATATGGTATGAGAACATTTATTCTGCGTCGCTGGTATCAAAAACGGAGACGGGACGATAATTCCAGGTTAGGGGTCTAATTTACATCTCACGCCTAGCTTAAAGTGTTTAAATAATTACGCACGGCGCAGTGCTGTGAAAGCAAAGTTATGATGGGGCGAAGATGGTTGGGTGATCGCTGGAAAAAGGCGGAAACGTAATAAAATCCCCAATCCGATTGGCGATCCCCATGCAAAGGTGCGTTAATCATATAGATATATTAATTTCTCTATCTCAATTGCTCATTGGTCAATTCGATCCCGGCCTGTTAAAACTTGGAAAGCCGCGCATTTACAATAAGTACTGGCGGTGGATGGCCAATAGAAACACACTGTTTCATATTTCGGAATAACGCGTTCTTCTCGATTCGGAATAACGCAGAGTTCTTGCATGGATTACGAATAACGCAGTTCTTGCTGGTTCGGACTAACGAGATCTTGCTCATTTCGGAATAACGCAGTTCTTGTGGATCTCGGAATAACGCAGTTCTTGCTGGATCGGAAAACGCCAGTTCTTGCTGGATTCGGAATAAATAATAACACAGTCCACCTTGCTGGATTCGGAAAAACGCAGTTCATGCTCAATTCGGAATAACACAGCTCTTGTTCGATCGGAATAACACAACTTCGGAATAACGCAGCTTCGGTTTCAC